>JAQGCQ010000123.1:0-21897 GCA_034699945.1 Chamobates pusillus
GTTTGAACACAACTTTCGACGCATTCCTTGTCTTCTATTTGTTTGTTTTGAATCCAAATAAGAGTTCTTCAGTCAATACAATGCTTTTAAGAGACAAACAATCGTTGGTTTTATTGGTAGAAGACTTTAAAACCGATCGACAGAATATTCGTCAGTTCGACATCGAAATCAACGAAATTATTAAAACATTAAATGAAATGAATTAAAAAATGTTTTGAAATTATTTAATCAATTTTACTAATCTTTCTTTTAATTGTCAAATAAAATTTTCAAGTAATTACCTTTTAACTTATGTCTAACTAGTAAACTAGCTAATTTAATTGCTTTGAAAAGCAAGGTCATTTTTGGTTTTATTTAGATATCTTAATTAAATTCATCTTAGAGTTGATGTAAACAATTTTAATTAAGTTCTTCAACTTTTTTGTCTCATATCTTCACATCTTTTCAAATATAATAATAAGAATTGCCTTAAATTTATTTTCAAGATTGTGACTACCTAGGTATATTATAGTTTAATGACAATATTTTAAATATTAAAAATATACAATAATATAAATTTGGCTAAAATTCCGTAGAAATGACTCATTTCTAATGATTCTGTGTTTTCCCTTAAGTGAACATTGATTTAATTTTGTTGATTGAAATCAGACTTAATTTGAAACTTGATTTATGTTATTATTGTTGTAATCCAATGGAAATACAACTGATAAGAGTTAATACAATAAAGATCTGCAAAGTTTGATATTATTGTGTGTGTGCTCTCATTCTTCTCTCATTCACTTCAAATCAATTACTTATGAATACGAATAATAAGTAATTATAATAATTATATCGAATAATACTTTCAAAATAACAAAACTGAGAGAAAATTTAGCGAAAAAACTATTTCTTATAATATTCTAAAAACCATGAATGCTAACTTTTGCTAACTGTCTTACCTTGCTTATTTGACAACCAAATTATATTCCCCTAGCATATATATTATTGAGCTAAAATAAACTAATTAAAGACAAATCTCAAGTTTGTAATATTTAATACATTTAAATCATTTTATTATTTTAAACCCTTTTTATCAATTTTTGTACACAAAAAGTTGATGACTAGAATTCATTAATCAAAAGAAAAATCTTGATTCACATAATAAGTGTCTGAGTTATGAAAAATCAATTAATTTGAGAGAAACCAAACCTATTATTATAAACCAATTTCATTGCATAACTCGAACCTCAAAATAAGTTAATTGTTTTTCAATTATTTTAATAATCGAAAGTTTCTAATATTATTAATAATAATAACATAATTAGTGATTTGAAGGTGAATTTAAATTATATAAAAAACTAATTTTAGACAAAACTTGAATAAATGTTCTTGGAAATTATTAGAGACAAGAATCTGATTCATTCGAAAATCATCGGTTTATTTATGACTCAATCTCTAAATTTATTTGATATTTGTCTTCAAATGATAAAATCGTTTCCTTAATTGAAGGATAATTTTGTAATAAACCTGAAGAGCACTAAACTTTTAACTGTTATATTCATTGAAAGTTAGAGTGAGAGTGAAAAGCGAATCCTTTCCCGCATTAATTGTGTGGACACGACATAACGTTTGGTAGAAAAACATATTTCCGATCAACAAAATCGAAGAAATTGAAAATCCGTGAAATCGTGAAATTCACTGATTTTTAGTTTTCAATAGTATTCGAAAAAATAACTTTTGTTTACTAAAACTCCAGAGTTTTGTTTAAATTAGTCTAAAATAAGTATTGCTTTCCATTTGATTCATTTGAAACGAATAGAATTTGCATAACAATAATCTGATAATAAGACACACATTTCCGACAATTGTTTTGTGTAAACCTTTCCTTTTCTTAATAAACAATCGGAGAAAACATTGAAAATATGAATGAAATTATAATTAATGGAAAAATAATAATAAGTGTTGTCTGATATGAATAACTATTATTCACTTAAATGTTTTTAAAACAAATTATTATTCATAGAAGTGTCCGACAATTAATTCACTTTTAATCGTATTTTTCACCAAATTTGGCGATTTTTATAGATTTTTTGCGATTACTTTATTGCTATTTATATACAGAGTTACATAACATGAGAATAGCCTGACTTCAAATATAGTACCTTCCCAAGTATTCAATGTGTAAATGATGATCAACTTATGGATCCTCACATTAATTATATAACTTCAACCGGATTGTGTCTCAAGGATGCGAGAGCTCAAGGATAGTTTTGTCAAACATAATAATGATTATTGAGGTATAAGGTGTGATACTTCTCCACTGAAAAAGTGAGAGAACTCTTCTCCACTTTTATGTTTGTCTTCCGACGTGTTATTAAGTCATGATTTTAGTGTAGAACTAAACCCGACTTTAACTGCAATGGCATTGAATTCCTATTAATTTATTATTTTTTAGAAGAAAAGAGAAGAGAAGAGAAGACCATCAAAATTATCATTTGTTTGAGAGTTACTGCAAACGTATTTCTCAACAGTCAATGAGGACTAGTTTCGCATTGGATTGAAAAGAGGACGGACTCTCTCTTCACTTACATTCTGTTTTTGAATAGTTAAGAAATAACTTCAGTTTTGATCTAACGGTTCCTTTGAGAAAATGCTTAAAATTGTGAGTTTTATTTCAATTAATCGATTGATTTATTGATTAATTTTATATTTTTATTTTTTAAAGATTATATTGAGTTCATTCGTTGCTCTGGTATTCTGTGCCGAAACTCGTGTGAAAGTCGGCTCAAAGCGATGGGCCTTTAAAATAGTGACAAATGAAGGAAAAAGTGTCCGCAAAGAACATACCGATGAGAAGGGCGTCGCTTTGGGAACATTTTCGTTCGTTGGAACTGAAGGCACTCCTAAACAAGTAATTAAATTTTCCAAACTATTCAGTATTTCAATTGTTTTGTCTTTTAATGTCAGCTCCAATACAAGTTTGATTTGAACGGAGAGGAACCGGATATTTCTTTTGATGTGGTCGCAGAAAATGCACCCGAAAATGCCGAACCCCTCAAAACAGATGAAAGTTTCAATACTACTGAAAATGTTGAAAATCCTGTGACTGAAGCAAATCTAGCAAATGGTGAAAATATCGGTAATCCTTCCAAAAGAGAGACTGAAGAGGGAAATGAAAGTAATGACTCCAAAACTGAGAAGAAAAGCAATTCCTCTGCAATTACTTTAACTGAAGTATGTTTTGTCTTAGTTTTGTTTGAAAATTATTTATTTTATATTTTTTTTAACTCTAAGCCGGACTACGACTCAATCGATAGTAGCGATGAGTTTTCAGGACACGTCTCTCTCAAAGTCGGAAAATCTGTTTATTTCATAAACTTCTTGAGCGGTGATAAGACCGCCGCTCGAGAGGAAGCATTTGATGAAAATGGTCTCATTTATGGCAAATATACTTATTTTAATGAACAAAAACAGTCAAAGATTGTGGTGAGTGTCGAGATTTCGCTTTTTCTGGTTATATTTGTCATGTATTTGTTATGTGAAAGACTGTGAGAGACACCCCTCCCTTCCATTTGTCTCACAACAGGAGAGTAACAAAAGAGAGTTTTGTTTATCAACTGATTTGAGGTTAATTTGTGAGGCATTGCATTCAATGCATTCATTTCACACATTCTTATTGAAACACTTTATCTCTATTGACATAAATGTGTTCTAAATTTCCATATCATTAAACTTTACTTTAATTATTTCCATTCAATACTAGACCGGGTTTTTGGTAATGAATGGCTCAGAGTATTGTCTGTTGAGTCTGTCAGAGTATTGAGCCTCAGACTATGAACTTCAATATTTAACTAGGAGCTTTAAGATATGTGATTTTTTTTAGAAGAAATTCGAGTTAAAAACTTAATCGAAATGATTGTTTGACTTTAGAATTGAGGGAAAACTTATGTCAAGTATAGGCTGTTATTGAAAATCACTTGACATACAAAACATCAGAAAAATTGACCACAAAATGAACTTTCTTTCAATACTTAGCACTAATTACTAGCAGTTATTTAAACTTTCTTTCGATAAATGATTTTTTATAAGCGATCAAAATATTGTTTAATTAATTTTGATTTCAATTTAAGGTTAATTACAAATTCAACTCTTCTGGAAGTGACCCGACTTTCGAAGTATCCCTCTATAGGAAGAACGAACCGAATCGACTCAACCCTTTGGAAAATGAGCCAAATGTAAGACTTATTTAATTTATTTGTTTTATCAGTAATTTTGAATGCAATAAGAGATGAATAAAGAGCTTGTTTTTCAAAACTTTGTTTTACTACTTTTTCTACTGAGATTTTAAAAGTATGATCAAGGTGATATTGGCTGAAAATTCCCTCTAATTGAATATTTTTAGTAATGCTTTGAATGTTTATCCGAATATTTTTTATTAGATAACGATCTAAAACTGTTATTAATGTTAATAATAATAACATCAAAATCATTAATAGGAGGGTATAATCAATGAAATTCCTAATCGAAGGCTACGAATAATTTGTCGAATAAACAGATGTCTTATTTGAATACAAAAGAAAACTGAAATTCAATTGAAATTCAAAAGAAATTGAAAACAAAAAAATATCATTTATTTCATTGAAAATTATTGATTGAAATGTAATTTTAATGGTTTATAATTACAGTCCAACACATATTATGGGCCGAACTCTTATAATCGGGTGAATCGAAGAATTCTTGCGCCGACACAGTATTCACGTGAGAACCGACCGATGCCTTCAGTGACTGTTCAGGGTACTAATCCTCCACATAAAGTAATTGCACCCATGCAAGGTAATTGGTATTATCGCGTACAATAGAAACTCCAATTTCAACAATACATACAATCAATAGTGAAGTATGTCTTCATTTGTCCTTAGATTTGATTTTATGGACATTCATTCAATTTCTTGTAATTTTGTTTACAATAAAAACTGATAAAAAAGCAAACAATGGTTTAATCACTCATTTTTGTGAACTTCACTTAAAGAGTAGAAAATTGATTTGAGATTTTGGTAATAAAAAATGAAAATCAGATAATTTGCTTATAAAGTGATTTATAATTAAAATTATTTCTTAACTCTCTTTAATAAAATTCATGGTTATTCCCATTTATGCTTTTTATGAACAGGTGGACCATAATCGCACAGGTAGTTTAGTTAATGGTTCATTTTTTTTTTGTATTTTTATTTCATCAATTTCTTTATTTTTTAAACAGAAAGAATCTTAAGTATTGTCCAAGGTAAGTTGTTAAAAGTTTTGGGTCCAATAAGATTATGCTCGAGTTGTAAGCAAATCACATATAAGCAGAATTTGAAATAAACAAAAAGATAATAATAATAATAATAAGCGAAAATATCTTGTAAATTGTTAAACTCCTTGGTTATTTTGTGAGATATTTTTATTCAATATTTTATTTGTCATTTTCTAAAAATAGGGTCCGATTTGTGTTACGTTTTGTTTGAGTGACTCTTCAAATGTGTTTTTAAAAATCACATGTTTTTTGTTTTGAATTTAATTTTATAAATGAATCGCTGTTTTAAGACAATAAAACATGACTTCGAGTACTAAATCATTGTCTAAACTTTTACCAAAAACTGTCCATCAATTTGCTGAAGAAGAATATTGGAATAAGTTCTTTAAGTTGAGAAAAGACTCGTTTGAATGGTATGCGGAATACCATCACTTGAAAGACGTCTTTTCTAAATATATCAAAATAAATGACTGTCTTTTGGTCATCGGTTGCGGTAATTCCAGTCTTAGCGCAGACTTATATGATATTGGATTCAAAAACAATATAAGTGTTGATATAAGTGATGTTGTCGTCCAACAAATGAACCAAAAATACAACTCAAGAGAAGAGAGAAAAGGATTAGAGTTTAAATGTATGGATGTCTTCGACTTGAAGTTTGACAAAAATCAGTTCAATGTCGTCATAGATAAGGGAACTCTCGATGCCATCGCTTCAGACAATGAATCGCTTGAAGTCAACAAAATGTTCGAAGAAATCGATTCGGTTTTGAAACCTTTCGGACGATATCTTTGTGTTAGTCTTCTTGAGTCACATATTTTAAAGAAATTAATGGATTGGTTCTCACAAAATGGCAATTGGTTTATAAGAATAGAACGGATCCAAAGCGCAGAGGATATGACTCGACAACAATCCGATAAATCATTAGTTTTACCCGTTTTTTGTTGCATTTTTACCAAACTTTTGCCATCGAATGACTTAAAGAAGAATCTGATCATTGAATTATCTTCGGATGAAAATAATGGTAAACCAAAACGTTTTAATAAAACGGATGAAGTTTTGGAATCAATAAAATCAATACAAGATTTCGCATTTATTCAGCACTACATAAATAACACCGAAATAAGTAAATCAGAAGACATTTATTTGGATCTATTCGACGAAAGCAATTCAGACATTCCTCGATATACTCTTTATTTTTGTAATTATTTAAACCGAAGATCGAAATCAGTGTCGAGTTGTGGTGTGTTTATAGTTCCCGAAGGAAGAGAAGTTGAATGGCTTTTCGCCACTCCTAAGGGACGGATAGAACTGACCAAACAGTCCGGTTTCGAACGTCTTATTGTTGTTCATCTCAATAGAGAACATCTCTATTCGAATATCGAACGAATCAAAAGTGAATTATCGCCCAAAATATTGGAACTCATCCCTAAAAATGTGTTGAATTACGACTCAAACATACCTTTTCTAACAATCGGTGAAGACGTCGGCAAAAGAAATGTTGTTTTCAAAGGAAAGAGTGATTTCAGCGGTGATTATGTCGTCGAAGAAATTGCTGTCAATTCTGATTATTACAGAAGACTTATATTTTTGAAGAATAAAAATATAATTCAATCCGAATCTAAACTCAAGACAATCAAAAGGGGAAAGAAAAAGGTTTCAGTCATTGATAGCACTTATCTATCGTGTAGTCATCACGAGATCATTAGTGCCGGACTCACTCTTCTACCAAATGATGTCTCCAAACAGTTTGATATATTGCTTATAGGTTTAGGCGGTGGATGTCTGCCCTCATATATGGTGGACAACATTCAAAGTGATGTAAAACTCAATTTGAAAGTCATTGAAATCGATCCCTCGATGAAAGACATTGCCGTCAAATGGTTTGATCTGAAGACTTGCAATCACTCCAAGAATATTGTTCTCGACATTCAAATAGAAGATGGAATCAAATATATCCAAGAATTAGATCCTAAGAAGCAATCATTTGATGCAATAATATTCGATGTCGACAGTAAAGACCCAAAAGAGGGGTTGAGTTGTCCGCCCAAACCATTCGTTGAATTAGAATTCGTCGAAAAAATCAAAACACTTTTAATCGAAAGAAACGGAATATTTATTTTGAATTTAGTTTCGCGAAACGAAGACATTAAGTCTGAAGTCTATAATCGTCTCAAAAAAGTGTTTAAATCCAATTTTGTTTATCCGATAAAACAAGAACTCAACGAAATATCATTTGGATTGACATCAAAGCCCACAATTGATTGGTTACAACAAAAAGGACTCAACACTAAAATGAATTCTTTGTCTAAACATTGTTTTTATATGGAATCACTTAAAGAGACTTACATTGATTTGTGTAGTAATCGGTTTCAAAGACTCGACTAAATTTGATTCCAAAGTTTTCATCAAAAAATTGAATAAAATCTTAAATATTTCTATTTAATTGATTGGCTTTAAAATTATTTTATTTGAATATAAGACAATTTAATCAATAATTAGTCTTCAATTTGGAGACAATTGTGTTCTTAAATACGAGAACTTCGGAGTAATTCATTACAATCTGTTCTCTGAAAACATAAAGTTATCGCAAATCTTTCATTCATTAGAACTGATTAAAAGTCAATTCAATTTAGAGGACTATTTTGTGTCGAACTCGACTCTGGAACAGGTCTTTCATTCTATCATTGAATCTAATGATCAAACAGATGCTTAATGATTGTGGCATGCTCAAACATTTAAAGGAATGACAACATTAAAAAAATACTAATTTATAAATGAATCTTAAACTTAATTTTTGTTAAATGAAACTTCCTTTCAATCAAATTAATAAAAATTGATTTTTGAAACTTTTTATTCAAATTTTACATTATTTTCATTCAATGATTTCAAATTCATTAAAAGATTATTAAACAATTTCATGCAATAATTAAATGTTATTTCAAATTATTTGTATTAAACGACAATTTGAATTTCAAAGTCAATTGAATTATTCAGTAGTTATTTGCCATAAAAACCAATAAATGGATGAAATAATTCGGTTACGTTTGTCGCGAATCAAACCATTAGTGAATATCTTAATGATTGCAATCAATTCGATATCAGTTTTTATAGTTTTAATAAATTTAATCAATTTTTTTGGTGATTGGATTTTCTCCAGAAAATACTATTTGAGTCGAGACTACAATTGGATTCTTTGCGTGGAATCACTCGTTTTGATTGTAATTATGACACGAATTGTTTATGACATTCATTACTACTCTTTGAATCGCAATATCGGCTCAAATCTAACTTTCAATTTAAATGTTTATTCGACTCTCATTGCATTTGAGTTACTTTTAATATCCAGAATAATATTTGTCTTTTATCCATATCGAGGTAAGTCTAGTGAAAGACTCAATCAAATGACTAATTTTCTCATTGCTTTTGAAAGGTATAACTTTTGAGTCATTTGTTTTGGCGATCGTATGTTTGGCCCGACTTTTCATTGAATTATTAGTATTGATAGCCATTAGAAATGCAAACAATTTATTATAATTTTATTTAAATTCAAAATAAATTCTTTTAAATTGAGTTAATTTTTTCAATTCCTTCAATAAAATCACTGAAAACTTATTGAAACTATTATTTCCTTGAATGTGATAAATGGACTAATAATACTATTAATGGAAGTTGAGCAAGATCATACCAACAATTAAGAGCGTAGTGTTCATACATTTAATTGGTTTGTCAATAGTTTTGTAAATTTAATTTTCAATAATAAAAAGTATTTAAATTTTTGTCAATCATTTTGAAAAGTGATTAAACGGTCGCTAAATATTCAAATTTGATTCAAGACTCGGAACAGACCAACAGATCAGAGAAATGCAAGACTCGTATTCAGATTCATATGAAGACCAATCGAGAGTTTCAGACAAAGACAGCGGCGACGAGAATGATATCGGACCCAATGGTGATCGACATCAAATTGATCTGTGGTTCCAAAAGATGAATATTCCTTTTGAAATGGAAACCGAAAAAATCACTTATGATGAGGACGAGTATGTGGAACGCCTCCAACAACTCTATTCATCGGTAGTGGTATTACACAAACAGCTCACAAAAGACAAGAGTTTTGAGAAGTTCTATAATTCGATGTACGAAAAGGAGAGGATTGGGTGGAAACCACTGTCGAGTTCGGACCTAAACAAATACGAAAAGTATGCAAATCATTACTCAAAGCTCCGGTGGTTGAAGAGTTCGCTCAAATATCATGTGGTTCTAATGGCGCCCACTCTGTCCAAAGTCGTGTACAACGGACGGGTCAAAAGTGCCCGAAGGCTGGCGCTCGAAACCAGGGATTTGATCAAGCATCTTTCGTTCCCAATGAAGTCCGTTCGTCTAATACTCCAAAATCAAAGAAATAGAATTGACCCTTACTAATATTAACTATTACACCTAGCTCATTCTCATTCATCTTTTTCTGTGATTTTTGAAAAAAAAATCGAATAAAATGTAATCCAAATTCAATCAAATTCTCAAACATTAATCAAATTGTGTTTTATATCTGATTCTCGACATTATATACAATTTTAGAAGAATATAACTTAAAAGTTGAAAGTTTTTGTGAAAACTTTTTGTGTTAAAAGTTTACATTCATATTATGCATAACGTTATGATTGAATGACTCTTAAAAAGTTTTGGCGGAAAACAGATAAAGAATGAAATAAATAATGTCTTCGCTATTGGTTTGAATTTGAAGTGAAATCAATGCAATCATTAGTTGTGATTCGAGTCGTTATTTCTCTGTTTATTGTTTTTAAAATTTTGACAAAAATTCAAAACAACTTTTAATTAAATTAATTATTTTATTTAATTGACTCATAAAATGGTAAATAAATTGTCAAACATTTTAACGATTGTTTTAAAAGCGATTTTGGTCTTAATTATAGTCTTTTAGCGACGAAACAAAAGTCAAATTAATTCAAACAAAGTCTCAAATCATTCATTCAATTCTTAAACAAATTAAAGTAATTATTAATTAATATTTTACTCAATTATTTTCACGAATATTTTGAACCATTTTTAAGGACAAAGAGTTCCAAAAATCTTTGACATTATCTGAGCTTAAAGTCAATGATCCGATCATTTATGGTTTGATCGAAAAGTATGACAAGAGTTCACTCGAATGCCATTTCAGTGCCGAAGAAGTCTTCAAACATTTGAATGAAACGATTAAAAAGAAATGCATTGAAATTCTTCAACTAATCAGTGGTCACGACATCGACAGCCAAACAATGAGTGATTCTGATATACAGAACGCGTTTCAGTCAAAATTGGATCAATTGAGTCAACAAATGACTGAAACACACACTTTGACCGAAACTCTTGAGAAAAAGTTTGAAAAATATCAAAAGGTTTGGTATTTTAAGCGCAATTCGCACCCGAACTTATACTAGTCTACTTTGCTTGAAATTTTAATCTTCTTGTACTTCGTTTGGTTCGCACTGACCAGTACTCAAGTCCATCAGCTGTGCTTTCAATACCTACCCAACGAGTTTTGAGCGCTGCATCGATAGAGTTTGAATGCTGCGCTCATTGGTCAAGCAAATAAGTTCCCTGCATTCGCACTGGACTTATCCAAGTCTCCTTGCTTGAGAACGGGTATGTAGCAGACTTCAAATAAGTACAGTTTACTGGGACTAGCACATGTGCGAATCAAATAAGTAGAGGTAAACTTGCTCAAGCAAGTCCGGTGCGAATCGCGCTTTAGAAGCCATTCAACTGTTTATCCATTGGTTTATATTTACAGTTATTCTCAGAATACTTGGATGTCGTCCATCAGTATTACAGTAAATACAAAATACCCTTCAAATTGAGTTTCGATGAAATGATGTGTAATTTATCGATGAGCAAGGCACAAACTCTTTGCATTAGAAACAGGTTTTTAATTCTTATTTTAATATTTGTTCACTAATTTAATAATCTTTAGATATATGGAAACGGAATCAATCGCTCAAAAGTATGGCAAAAAAGAGACAATCGATAAACTAAGAGAAGAGCGAAAGGCTTTGGATTCCGAAGAGTTTCGACTTCGAAATGAACTGAAAAATGCGGAAAAAATTTTAGCAGATTATGAAAGTCTTGACTTAAATTTACTCAAAGAATACCGAAAACTGAAAAGTGATTTGGAGTGTCGTCACTGGGCTATCAACGAACTCAACCAAAGCTCTGGATCTAATAGTAGTCTTAATGGTTTGTCCGAATAATTTAATTGGACTGAAGTGAGAGCCCCACCACCACCACAACGGTCTTCATTTTTCAATCCTATTTCAAACATTGATTCAGAGTTTAGAAAATATTTTATTGGTTTTTCACTTTTTTTCTATTTATTTGACGGAAATGTAATAAAATATGAGTTAAGGCCTCAACTCATCTGAGTTTATATTTAATGATAAATTTTCATAAAAAATCGAGTGTTTAAACAGTTTATTATTGGACGGAACCATACTTTCATATATGATCTCCAATCAGATAATATTTGTAAAAGAGTTCAGTTAACACTTTTATATAACTTTAGTTTATATGAAATTTTTAAATCAAATTAAATAAAACATTTTTAAATAATAAAAATCTAGACTTCAATTCATTCGGTTTTTATTTTTATTCAGATTTGGATTCAAAAGAGAATTGAATGCAAATAAAGGTTTAATTGCATTCTTCAATTCATTCATTGAGTCGGGTTTGTATAGTACTGGCCTTCACTCTGTGCTGTAATGACTGTATGAATAGTGGAGTAGTATCAGCTCCACAGCACAGTTGTCTATAGCACTGCTCAGTTGATTCCTATTCTGTGTTGCCATACATTCGATGAATTCATTCAAATGATTCGTTTGAAACTAACGTTTAGTTTTCATTTAATTTTGATTTTAATCGTCGAAATTAATGTGTTGAGTGGCGATCAGCACATTATTAGACCTGTGCTTCAATTTGGAGACAATGATATCGTCTCAAATGGTGACACTTTTTCTTATATTCCGTACCAAATAGTAGACGAGCCGTAAGTTTAATAACTTTTTTTTTCAGTATTTCAGTTATTTATAGAAATAAATCGATTTTAGTTCTCATATATCTCTCTATTATATAATAAATCAATACTTGTATTAAACGATAAGTGTTTTAATGTTTGCAAACAATCAGAACAATGTTTTTATAATTGTTTAGGCGATACCTAATACTGGCCCCTTCCCAGGTCAGACCTGGACAGGTCTATAGAGTGGTAGTCCATTTGCTGGAATCGCCCTACCCTCTTAATATCACTGCAACTGTACAGTGCAATAATGAAGAAATAGCCAGTGCTACGGAAAGGGGCATAAAACCCGGAGAACCGCAAAATCTATTAATGAAAGTAAGATTTTTTCAATTATTTATTTATAAATTGATTTTTCCATAAAATCATTGGGTATTATATAAACATTCTCTTTATTCGAAGCATTTGTTTAAATATGTTTTCAATGCATTTCATAATAATTATTTGACGAAACGATAATTACATTCAATTTATAATAAACTATTCTTCTGTTTATATATTTTTCTGATAATATGTGGTAATAATAATAATCTTATAATCCTTTTATACGAAAATCGTTAGATATTTGAAATTTATTTATACCTTCGTTTCGAACAAATTTTGGGCTTTTTTCGGTTTTCTCTAATTTTGTGGACAATTTCGAGAAAATATAGATTTTGTTTTGATATTAACAAACAATTATTTTCTCAAAACTGAATTTGAATGCATTTAAATCTATTATCCGTTTAAGTTATAGAAAATAATTGATTACTCCTCTGTTTTAGGATTTTGTAGAAAAACATTTTAGAAAACATTTTCTTATTTTGGAATAAAATTGTTGAAAATGTTTATAAGAAAAGTGAATATAGAGTTAACGCGAGTTTATTCAATGCAAATATGTTTTTAATACTGACTTTCTGTCAGTTATTTCAGAGAATAACGAATTCATGACTTTATTTGAATATCAATTGACGGAAACTATCAGCGAATTGATGTTCCGAATGAGCACAGAATATCTCAGACATAGGAGTGACTGACTGTGAAAATATTTCAGTTATATATTGCTATCAAATTTCAATAATAATTTCTATTAATTTATTAATTCGATAGACTATCGATAATAAAAACTTTTGAATGCTGTTTATTGCCTAAATTATCATGTAACTTTATACTTGCAATTCCTGCACAAATTGCTGACTTAAAAAAAAAGTAAATATTTTGGAAGGAGTTTGCACTGAATGAGCATCGAATAGAATTTCCAAGTATTCAATCATTTTAATTGTGAGGAAATCTTAAAGAATAATATTTAGTCTATGATTGCATTCAAGGATATCAACTCTTCAATGGATTAAAAGTGTTTTTAGTAATTATATACCAATGAGAAAATGATTGTTCCTACTCATAATTTTGATTATTATTCACCAATGTCTTTTCACTAACAATGGGCTAAATTTGAGAAACTCAAGATTTAAGATAAAAGTTTGTCAAAAAGTTTTCGACTGAAATACTTGAATGAAATCTCTATTATTACGAAATTTTATATCAATTAATATTGAATTGAAAAGAATTTGTCGAAAATTCATTGTAATATTTAAAAAAAATTAAAGGAAGTTATAATGGTTTCAAACTTTAGACTTTAAACAAATTTAGACACAGACTGTGAACAGGTATTCAAAAGAGGATAGTTTTCATTTCCGATCAGACAATAATTATTGAAATCATTTGTAAAAGTTTTGTATTAGAAAACAAACAAAAATTAGATGACATTCAGGTAGAAATGAGGCTAATCTATCACAGTTTGTTTCAATAGAACTGCCAGACGTTGTAATTCAAAAGTAATTTTGAACATCATTTTGATCAGTCATTTGATGAACTCATAGATATAGAGCCAAAACTCAGTTCGTTTCATAATTTAAGAGTGAGTTGTTTTGAGTTGAATCCTAAACACAATTGACTTTTATTTGATCGGCAAATAAAACAGGAAAACAAAAATAATATAATGAATGAAAAAAGTTATTAAAAGAGAATAATTCAAACAATAGTCTATATATTGAGAATATTTTGTTGTATTTCAGATCCCATTGACTGCACGATCGGGTAATTATCAATTAAAAGTGGAGGCAAATGCTCATAGAGTTCGTGGTGGCAATGGATTCACCAGTAATACCACTTTGAAATTCTTACCAGAATTTCTCACAATTCTTATTCAAACCAATCAATTGGTTTACAATATGGAACAGACGAGTGAGTGAGCCTTTCCTTCTTATGTCTATCCATTTAATGCTAATTTATTCGCTGAATATTCTTCGGTTTTTACGCTCTTTTGATGCAATAAATTAAGAGTTAGTTTCGAGATCTTTGAACCTTTGCTTAGTGTTTGATTGAGTGCACAACCATTGACTCGCAGTGATAACACCTGTGCTATTCGTTGCGATAAACAAATGAGAATTAGGTATCGAATAAATGAGTCAATTATATAATATTTATATCACATCTGTCTCTACACATAACACACATATCATCACTGTTTTAGCACACAATTAATGAATTCGACGAAAAACAAAAGATTTATATAATTTTTATCACTTTATGACTAATTAACATCAAATGATCGGTGAAAAGATGTTTCATTTATATCTTTTTTTGCGATGAATTAATTATAAATGAAGTTATTTATTATTTGCCGACTTTTTTCTCAATTAATCATTTCTTGAATTTCAATACATATTAATTAGAATGAAATCGATTTCACGATTTTTTTTACTTTCACTTTAATGTCTGGCAAAACAAAATTTACAAATACTTTGAATTTATTTAAAAACTAAAACAAAAAATTGTTAAACATGCTTTGAACATTTGATCTTGGTAATTATGATTTGCAGGTGTTAACAAAATTGAATTAATTATTTACACACTTTTATAGTCTATATATTAAATATATTGAGACGAATGTCAATATTTATCAAAAATTTGTCCAAAATTCAATCAAATCATTCATTTAATATCTCGATGAAAGTTATGAACCACTATTTTATCCAAGTTCTTTACATTTAATTCAATATTCATTTTATTTATAATTTTTGTTTTTCTTTAATTTTAAAATTAAAAGTCAGTAATTAATTAGAAAATTGAATCACATTTCATGACAAAAATGAATTAGAAATGGAAATTCAAATGACCCTAATCATTTATTTAATTGTTTGAACCATTAATTCAAATGATATTGGATTTCACGTCTGAATAGAGTTGAGTCAAAAAAGGAATTTCTCTTTCAAGTCGTCAATCAATCAATTTTTAACACTATTTGACAAAAAAATATTGTTATGAAAGGAATCTCTGATTGAAAATTGATTTCTTTCATTGTATGCATGAATTCGATCAATAAATTAAATGGAAATCCTATCCAATAGTAATTGAATTGATTTCATATAATAATAGTAAGCATTCGCGTCGTTTTGCTTAATATGGAAATGAAGCCATACGTGGATGCGGTCGATATCTTTCTTCTGGTAATTATTGCTTTTCATTTGATTTTTGTTAGACTTCTCTAATAATTAAATAATTGTCACAAAACTAATCAGAATTATGTTTACATTAAATATGTTATTATTCAATGCAATAATTATATGCCTTTCCTCTAATTAACAGAACACAGAAGGAATTATCATGAAGAGATGGAATTCTATTTATCCGTTCCAAGGTAACACTTAATTGAGTTTACAATCAATTATTTATTCATTAGATTATCGTTGGATTTACATGTCTTGCAATCATTAGTACTTTAAATCTAAACAAAATCATTTCATTTCATTTTTAATGATTATATTAACTCTCCGGTCGTTTAATTAGGTATTGTTAGTATAGGCTTTAAATTGCCTGGAGATTACCCCCGGGGCTGGTGGACAGTCAGGGTTAAGGCACTCCAACAAATCGAACAAAAGTAAGAATCAAAATAAAATTTATTTCTTTTTTCACTAAATTTTAATATTAAAACAGAAAAATTTTAATCGAGCGGTGGTTCGCCGATCGGTTCGATGTCAGCGTTTCATTGCCGGCATTCATATCGCAAAATGAACCCTATCTCGAAGGCACTGTTTATGCAAATCATTCTAATTTACTTCCAGTGAAGGGAAACCTCACTATAAGAGTTATGGTGATTCCCGACAATATGAACATCGATTGGAGAATTTTAAACGGAGATTACGATAACTATAGTTCTCTCAACGAATTCAATATCTTTGAAGAGATTCTCACAATTGAAACGATTGAACGCTTTGACGGATCGTATGATTTTAAATACGATTTAAGGAAATTATTTGAGAGTCCATTAACCACACCATTCATCAACAAAGAGATTGTGGTTCACGTCGAAGTCGGTGAACGTTTCTTTGACCACATAGTTTCCGGTTATGCCCGAACCCGAATCATTAATTCATCGCTTGTCCTTAGATTTCTGGATACACAACCGGCAGTTTTCAAACCAGGCCTTCCATTCGAGACATATATCGCTATTTCTTACAGCGATTCGGTTGCCTTTCCATCAAACCTTCTGTCGGTTTCATCGCTTTATATAACGCCATCATTTGTTTTGAATAAAAATACTGTTTTTAGTCAAATGGAACCCTTGAGTAAAGACTTAATTGACAACAGTCTCAAAATTGAGTTGAATGAGGAGGGAATCGGAAAAATAAAGCTGAAGCCGCCCCCAAATATCGACAGATTTACACTGAAAGCTCGCTTTACAACTACTGATAATACGGTTACTACCGAACTGTTAGCCCTTTCCTTCTTCACTTCAAGTAATCGAATGCTTCACATAACGACCAGCACAGAGAGGGGTCATTCAGGAGAGTACGGAGTATTTCACGTTTACTCCAACTTCTATATGAAGGCATTCAACTATTTAGTTGTCGGCAAAGGAAATATTCAGATAACTGGAGAGGAGTTGGTGTCCGGAATGTTGAGATCTGTCACTACATTTTCGGTATCGCTGTCACCAGAAATGGCGCCGAACTGTAATGTTATCGTATATCACATAACACCCGACGGAGAGATAGTCTCCGATAGTATTAGTCTTCCCGTTGAAGGCATAAATCGGGAAAAACTAGATCTGAAGGTCAACTTAAATCAGGACCGATCGGGAAATGAAATTGAATTCATACCATACTTAGGAAAGGCGTCATTCATTTGTCACAACGCTATTGATTCTGAATATGAAGCGATTCAGGGCTTCAATGATATCACAAAAGCGAAGTCAGAAATCGCTTTAAGAAAATTTGAGACCAAATACTCCAAAAAAGTCATTTATAAGACTCGTGAAGGTGTCGATCAAAAAGCACTTTACTTCTTAACCCATAACAACGCCCGCGACTCCGGGTCTACTTTTGCAGTGAGTTTTGAGTGAACCACAAATTGTATAGAATTTCAAATTTTAATTCTTTGAAATGAATTTTCAGTTCAATACTTTAGTCGTCTCAACAAATCTAAGGCTTTCTTTGGCATCAAATCGTTGTAATCCAGACTTGAATTATAACAAAACCCGAATTCAAAACCAATACTCGACTCCAAATCCAGAATTTATTAGTCATCTTCGTGACCAAGGTGATGATAATGGTCCCAAGTTCATAATGTTTTTGTGTTTTGGAGGACAGCAGTGCTATGAGGCTCACCAGCAATGCGATGGCGTTAAGGATTGCATCGATGGAACCGATGAGTTATTTTGTGAAAAGGACTCGGATAGAGAGGAAAGACCCACAGATTTTATTGTCTATCGAAAAAATAGAAACACTTACTTTTATGGAGCGTCGGGAGACAACTTTGCTTGGATAGACACCTTTACCAGTTATAATCCGGATAATTACATTGGTTTATCGGTACCACAACGACCGGTCAACTGGCGGTTCAACGCTTTGGGTGTCGCTCAGGACTCAGGATTCTCAGTAATGGAACAATTTGTTGACGTAAGAAATTATGTCATTTGGACTCAAAGTCTAAAAGTCATTGATTGATGTGTCAGTGGAATAGTGTCCGACCCTTTTTCATCACTGTGGAGGCCCCGACTGTTGCTGTTTTGGGTGAACAGATCGGTATACGAGTGGCCGCTTTCAATAACCAGCCCTTTGAAGTTAGAGTGAGTTCTGTTTTATTTGAGTTTAAACTCTGTTTAACTAAATTTATGTCAAATCGAAGGCCGATATAATACTCGACGAATCGTTGGACTACCGTTTCGTTCACGTCGGACCCATGGGTCGGGTTTCGTCTTATATGCCGATCACCTCCACAGGAATTCATCAGCACTTAATCTATATAAAGCCTTACTCTTCATTCTTAGTGCCCATTCCTGTTGTGCCGACAACGAGAGGCAAAATTAAGATTGTGATAACTGGTCGATGTCAGGCCGCAAAAGTATGCTTTCCTTCGTTTAAAAATGACAATACCTTGCTCTTTTATTAATATATTTTATGAAGGATAGAAAAGAACATGAAATGGAAGTGTTAGCGGACGGGGCGGAGGTCTCAATGCACACATCATTTCTGTTGGATATGAGAACGCAGTCATATTTGGTTAAGTTTTTGGACATTAATGTCACGGAAGACCCAATTATTCCCTATCAGGACATATATCGCCGATATGTGTTTGGATCTCCTAAAGCACAGGTCACAATTATTGGAGATGTAGTGGGAATGCCCACCCAATCCGAGCCCCGAATAAATTTCGAAAACTTGGGAATCAAATATACGGCCAAATCGGGAGAACTCCGACTCTTTGACTTTGCGTACAGACTCTATACTCTTATATACTTAAGAATAACGAATCAATTGGACACAAATGAAAGACAAGAATTATCTAAACATTTATTAGAAGAACTAAATCGTGATTATGTCCATCAAATGACTTTCTTTAAAAACAACTCTTTTTCAATGTTTGATATAACTGATGGAAGGGGTTCTGTATGGCTCACAGCTTATGCCGCTCGGGTTTATGTGGACGCCCAATACGAAGATTGGCACAACTTCATTTATATCGACCCAAAAGTCATCGAAAATTCAATTGAATTCATTTTAAGACATCAAATATTAGATCCAATGAGAGAATTGGACGGTGCCTTCTATGAGGAGATCAGCTCTTTTGGCAATTGGTCGACATCTCCCCGTGTGATGCCCGTTGCACTCACTGCACATGTTTTGATTACACTTGTTAAGGCATCAAATGTTCATGGTGATCTGGGAGTAAAGATCTCAAATGCTAAGCAATCAGCCATCAGATTCTTAGAGAGGAAGATCCAAATTCTGTTCTCTCCCTATGAAGTGGCGATCACTACCTATGCATTGATGGAAGCGGGCAGTCCTGACGCCAAAATTGGATTCAATAAATTAGAATTTATGAAAATAATAACAGAGGGAATGGTCTACTGGTCTGACACTCAAATTAAAGTAACTATTATTGAGAGAAGAGTAAAACTAAACTAATGGTTATTCCTTTGAAAGCCTCCCGGTTTGATATACCAAAGTCAGAGACCATTCATTCAGCCCCGGACACCACAATTGCACGAATCCCTAGCAATTGAAGGTTTGCATTCTTTTCGAATATTTGATTCAATTATTTTAATGTTATTTAAGGGACGGCATATGCACTCATGATTTACACCGGTTTCGGGGGTGTAATTCAGGACCAAATCGTCAAATGGTTGGGTTATATGAGACTATACGACGAGGGCTTCATCTCTACGTTTGACACAATAGTTGCAGTCCAGGCCTTAACTGACTATTCATTTAGAACTCACGTCCGTTCCATCACTAATATGAGGCTCGAAGTCGAGGCCTCATCTAATCCGGGATATGTCACTAAAATAGCCATCACTCAGAATAATTTATCGGAACCCCATATAGTGAAAGTAGAGCCCAAAGTTTGGGGTCACGTTACACTCACAGCCAGAGGAGCGGGATTAGCAATAGTACAACTGACCACTCAGTATACTGTGGACCATGACTTTCAATTAGTACAACCGCCTGTTCAGGCGTTCGACCTCTTCGTCGATATGACGTTTTCGGGTCGAAACAAATCAAGGATTGCCATCAAATCGTGCGCCAAATGGCTGTTAACCAAACAGAGGAATACGAGTGGAATCGCAGTATTGGAACTGACACTCCCTACCGGTTACACACAAAATAGGGCTCTCATTGAGAAGTACTTACAGTCGCGAACAGTTCCTCGCCTGAGTCAGGCCAAAGTGAGGCCCCGCTCCGCAACTTTTATGTTTGATTATGTAAGTGAGCGCTCGATTGCATACAAATTTAAATGACTTCAATTATACGAACAGTTGGACTCAGAATGGAGTTGTATCCATTTCACAATAGACCGGTGGTTACCCGTCGCTAATTTAACGCGTTGGCTAAAAGCTCGCGTATATGATCTCTATGAGCCAGGTCAGTTTATATTAATTATATTCTTTTATAATAAATTCTAATCTCTGTCTAATTTGAACAGAATATTTCAAAGAGAAAATAGTGGACGACTTCGCTCTCTATGCTCTCCATATCTGTGAAGTAATTCAATTATTCAAACTTTTTTAGACTCTTTACTTACACTTAATTTATTTTTGAATGGATAGGTATGCGGTAGTTATCAGTGTCCTTATTGTCCATATTTCAGTCACTCGTTTTACAAAACATTCAACGCATCCATTATTATATTGTCTTTTATTTCATTGCTTTTAATAATTATATAAATTATTTACTTTTTTGTAATCTTTTAATTGAAAACAAAATACAAATGATTTTTATATCGGAATCAATGAAAATAATTTGGTTTAATATTAAAATATGACCCAAACATTGATAAGAAATAAATTTGAATATTGTTTGATTTGTTGAACACATTAAGTGATTTGGTGTATAATTTGGTTGTCAAATAAGCAAGGTAAGATAGTTAAATTTACTAAAAGTTAACATTCGTGGGAAGAGTTTTTTTTCGCTGATAACATAAATTAAGTTACAAATTGAGTCTGATTTCAATCAACAAAATTAAATCAATGTTCTCTTAAGTGAAAACACAGACTCATTATTAGTCATTTCTACTGAATTTTAAACCAAATTAATATTTGTATATTTTTCATATTTAAAATATTCTTATAAACTATAATATACCTAGGTAGTCACCACCTAGGTAACCATCTTGAAAATAAATTTATGGCAATTATTATTATTATATTTGAAAAGATATCTAAATAAAAGCAAAAATGACCTTGCTTTTCAAAGCAATTAAATTAGCTAGTTTACAAGTTAGACATAAGTTAAAAGCCAATTACTTGAAAATTTTATTCGACAATTAAATGAAAGATTAGTAAAATTGATTAAATAATTTCAAAATATTTTTTAATTCATTTCATTTAATGTTTTAATAATTTCGTTGATTTCGATGTCGAACTGACGAATATTCTGTCGAACGGTTTTAAAGTCTTCTATCAATAAAACCAACGATTGTTTGTCTCTTAAAAGCATTTGATTGACTGAAGAACTCTTATTTGGATTCAAAACAAACAAATAGAAGACAAGGAATGCGTCGAAAGTTGTGTTCAAAC
>JAQGCQ010000124.1:0-21880 GCA_034699945.1 Chamobates pusillus
ATAACGCCGGCGTTCTTATAAACAAAGATTTAAAGAGTGTGACCGCAAACGACATGATTGAAAACTTTGAGGTCAATGCAGTGTCGCCTCTTATGCTGACCAAAGCTCTGTTACCTTTACTTAAGGTTAGTCTCAATAATTTGTTCAACTTTTGCAGCGATTCTAATGACTGACCACAATATGAACTCAAAGTTAAAAAGTGGTCAAACATTAATCAAATTATGACTAATTGTCTCATTGATAGGTCTCAGCTTCAAATCGGAAGACATCTGTGGCTAATATATCGTCTAAAGTTGGATCCATTGATGACAACACTTCTGGTGGTCTCTATCCATACCGTACGAGTAAAACAGCCCTTAATATGGTGTCCAAGTGTTTAGCTATTGATCTGAAGCCGGTCTCAATTAATGTGATTTCATTACATCCGGGTTGGGTTCAGACAGATATGGGTGGACCCAATGCTCTCATTAATACGTTTACCAGTGTTTCCAATATGATTAACACAATTAAGAACATTAATGAGTCGGTGGTCGGAAGAATGCTTAACTATGACGGGACAGTCATTCCCTACTAATTGTCTTTTTATTCAAATAAACTGTTAATCAAAAGTTATATCTAAATATTTGAGTTATTTTTAAGCGAATTATAAATAAAATATAAATGTTTTTCAATTAAATTATTGATTAAACTAATGATTATTATTATTACTGTCTTTCGATTAGTCTCTTATTTTTGCTAATCTTTTGATTATCTCTAATATTAATAGTAATTATCACAAAGTTTTATATTAAATGCTTTAAATTAGATTCAAATTAATTGGAAAGAAAGGGGAGAGGGAGGGAAAGGGAGAGAAAGAGTAAGAATTAATTAAAAATAAATGCATAAATTGTTTCTTAGACTTAAATTCAAAAAATATATCGAATATTATATATAAAACTAAATTAAAACAAATAAATCTTTTGACGGATCCGTTTGAGGAATGATATTCGGTTAGACCTCATGTATGACAGCAAATGTCGATCTTCGGCCAGAATTAGATGCGGAGTAAAGACTGAGTCTCGAGCCGTTGAGACACGGCATCGACATTCCTGTCATTAGCGCTCTTTTTCTGTCGAATGCCTTCAGAGTATAACCCAATCCCTGGAGAAAGAGTCGAAAAGCTTCGGCCACTTTGTGTGGCTGTTCCTCCAAAACCATTCCAGAGTCGGATAATTTGATCCACGAAGAGTTGGACGGATTGAGTCTGGCGTTCATTTTAACGGACTCTTCGATATGCGGCGAATACTGACCGCAGAGGACGAGAACATTGCATTTGAAGTTATTTATTGTGTCTTCTCGAGTGATGCCGAGCGCCGACCGATTGACGTACGACTCGATAAAAAGTGCCAAATTGTGCTTGTTTATATAATTGCCTTCGTAGTACTTGCGATACATATCAACCGCTTCTTCGTCAGTGACCCGATCGGGAAAATTCAAATCTCCGAATAAATGCCAAATGAAATAGTTTTGAACGCTTTGAGGCAAAGATATGTCAGCCATTGTCTGCAAATTATTCAATTGTCTTAAGTTTAGCTTTTGGTAAAACCATTCGCTCCAAGTGCTGACTGTCGGCGAAGGATTGATAAGGAAGAGTCCTTCCACCATTTCAGGACAGGTCAGTGCGAATCTGCTCAATATGTTAGCGCCGGCGCCATAACCGAAACCAACGAATTCAATAATATTGTAATGTTTGCAAACTTCTAATATCTGTTCCGATAACTCATCCATTGTTGGAAACGTATAATTATTGGGTAGATCTTCAGCATTACATTCCTGTCCGGGCGCTGAGATGTGGTAAACCACAAAACTTTCCAACAGAAGCTTATTCTCCGATATACTGAAGAATGACTCGAAATTAGAGGAATGATTGAGTCCAATGTCATGGTATGTGATTATTACGGGTTTACCCGCTTTTGGGTTCGACTCCTGTTTGCAAACAATGATTGGCCCGTATTTTGTGATAATTCTTTCTTCGAATTCTGCGTTCAATTCATTGTTTGACTCACAGCTGTTCTGACGACTGCTCTCGCCCTTAATAAGCGGTGAATCGGCCGAAGGATTCGAACTAATCTTTTCGAGTTCTAAACCATCGAAGCTTTTGTTTCGGTTGTTTGAGAGCTTCCGTTTGATTCCAAATGAAAATCTGTTGCCTTTTTCCATAAAATTCAGATCATTTTGTCCGCCCTTTTGTTCGACTTTCTTGTAATAAATGGGCATTTTTTTGAGATTTTCGACAAATTCGGTGAAACTATTAATTATTGATATAAAACATTAAACAAATGAAGAGAACTGTGAATACATTCACTAAAACTATTCAAAAAATGTTTATTGAAATTATTCGAAGCACTCGAGTATTGAAATTCAATTTAAATGAATCTTTGAAATAGACTTATGTTTCGACAAATTCTGTGAAACACTCCAAATATCAACGCATTTGTTATCAGTTTAACAAATATTTATTAATTATTTAAACCGTAAACATAGATATGAGACAAACGTTAATAAGTATTGGAATAACAGTTAAAATAATTGAATAGTTTTGAGAGTAATTCTCATCGGATTTGCATTGAATTTAACGGTTAATTGCGTTTATTAGCGATTCTTGGCTTTTATGCCAATAATTAGTGCAAAACAATATTGAAAAATGAATGACACGAATGAATGAGTTTTGAAAATAATTGAAACAAAATGTTAATAATAGTTAACTCATTAAATGAATGCAAAGACAGTAACCATGAAAACCATTGAGAAGTGATTTAACAAAACAAATGCAATGAAATGCTTACGTATTTGTAATACGGATTAAAGTATTGCCAGAATATTAAACAAACAATTTGTGAAAGTCATCCATTGATGGCCTTAGAATTGAATACATTTTTTTGCGAAACACTTTAAATGAAAATATATTCTCAAAACAGAGTATTAATAACTGAAAAACCGGTTACTCCTGGGATAGGCATTAGAGACGTGACATTTGAGATGGATTTCTATCCCAAAACCAAAACAGTTATGAAATAAATCAATACAATTGTTGTGCTTTTCATTCATTCAATGATTGGCTGATTTGAGACCAAAATAATACAAAACTAAATACTTGTTTCAAACTTTTATCAAATCATATCATATGAGTAATGAAATTGAAATTAAATTAAGTATTGGTTTGGGTTTTAAATGAATTTTACAAAAGAAAATAATTGTCAAATAATTGATTGAAAACTTAATAATGAAATGAAAATAAATGTAAAACTAATGGTT
This sequence comes from Chamobates pusillus, assembly GCA_034699945.1. Lineage (NCBI taxonomy): Eukaryota > Metazoa > Arthropoda > Arachnida > Sarcoptiformes > Chamobatidae > Chamobates > Chamobates pusillus. The sequence continues at coordinate 3,295 of JAQGCQ010000124.1, forward strand.
TTAAAAATAGTGATTTGAGGCAAATATTTGTGCAAATAATAAAAAATTATAATTAATTGTCGTTTTAATTATTCACTAATTAATGAGAAAATTAGTCAAAACTGTCGACTAATTTAAAGCTCTTTTTAAGTACAAGTCTTTTAGTTAACTATAGTTTGGTATTAATTAAACCCGAATTTGTCTCAAATACTGATTAGACTTAAAATATATGAGATTTGAGTTCATTTGACACTCAATTATATCAAAGAAGATATTTGTTCTCAAAAATTAAAATCAAAAATAAATGGTTTTATTTGAGAAGAAATATTAAGAATTAACGTCTTATTGATAATCAGTTTTGAGGGAACTGTTGTCTTTGAACCCATGCCTGAAATACATCCGCGCAATGTTTGACACAACACTCTGAAGAACAGTATTCCGAATCCCATTCACTGGAATCGATGGCGTCATTACCACAACCCGAACGAATGCAGTGCTGTTTCGGTACACCACTCGCCGACTGTTCAGATGTTGTGACCACATTCTGTTGCAGAGAACTGTTATCCGAATAGTTTTGGACACCACTTGAGTTGTGGTGAAGGGATGAAGACTTGTCTGACATTTGTTGCGTTGAATTGAAACTATTTGTTGTCTCGTTTTGACGATTGGTTTCATTCGTCAGTTTGTTGTCATTCGAGGCAACACTCGATTCACTCGGAGTCGAACTCAGACCCAGTTTTGCGGTCGTATTAGCCATAAGTCCAGCTATTTGTTGGGCACGACTTGAGGCCAATGTCTTCAAATAGTTTTTCTTTTCGTAATCGGCTCTCTCTTTATAAATGTTTTTGTCTTTTTTGTCCAACGCTTCCCAATTGGAAGCGACCACTTTCGATATCTCGCCGAAAGAGGCCGAAGGATTCGCCGATTTGATCAACGATTGGGCGTCTCTGAAGAATAGTGCGTAAGCGCTCACCGGTTTCGGTGGTCTTATATTGAGATTAGAGTCTTTGCGCGACAACTTCTTAGCGTTTGTCAACTTATTGTTCGCTTTCTTAGGGTTTTGTTTAATACTACTGTCGTTCGGATTACTATTTATATCGATATTTGTATCGAAATGAGTGTCAAAACCATTGAGACATTGATTCAAATCATTGCTATCAATGAGTGGTTCGGTATTAAGATTATTGTCAGTAATGAGGGACTCATTGAAATGATTCCATTCTTGTGGAGTCAATTGTGAATCACAGAAATAGTTGTTAAGACAACTGTCGGCGTCGGTCAGTCCATTGTAGACCCCGTTATCAAAGTCTTGGGCAGTACTGCAAACAATAGGCTGAGCGCTGTCTCTGTCTTCCAATGCTTTGTTAGAATAGGTCTCGAATGCCAGCTGTCGTTCCGAAGATACTATTGTCTCACTCGATATCAGACTCGACAACTGATTATTCAATGAAAACGATTGATAACTATTAGCGACGAACGGATCCAATACTTGACTCAATCCATTCATTATAACATTTGCTTTAAATTAGTTTTAATTCATTTTAATTTCACTTTTAATTAGTTTTCAGAGTTTTTCTCACTTCTCGTAAACACAACTGAAATGCTTTTTGTTTGAATGTTAAACACTGTTTACTGCAAACAAATACCGTTACACTTAATAGAGAGGAAGACTTCACTTCTTTGCACACAATTCTCATTCAAGGGTTTCTCAAAATTGTTTTAAGATTACGTCTGATTTGTTGAATATTGATTTTGTCATTTGAAAATATTTGCTTTAAGCGCTCATAACTTTAATGCTTTTTATACTACAATTGAGCGCAGAGTTGTATATTAAAAAGTTATAAATCTTATTTGTATTAATGATATTTGTTAAGCTCTTAGTTTGCCTGATCTGATAGATGGCAGTAATGGCACCAAATGTTGAAATTGAGTGAAAAGTGAATAGAATTCAAAGACAACGTATTGTGTTTTGAGAGCGCAGTCTCTTTGGATGCAGTGATGTATTGGAGATGTGTTTGCAGTGAATGCGAAGATCTATTGGAAGCCAGTGTTTGATATAATGGTTTGATATTATGGTTTGCGAGGATCTGATGAACACAACAATTGCTGAATGAAGTGAATGACTGCACAAACTCTTAGTATATATTTTTTAGACTAAATTCTTGTTCACTACTATTGAGAGACAAATAATTGAACTCTTATTGAGAATCAATCGATTGATCCAAACATCGCTGATCTCAGAGCTTATGTTCTAATTATTTGAACGCTTCCAGCGATCAGAACATTGGATCAAATTATAGTTAATTATTAGATAATTATTAGACAAATATTAAGATAACACACATTTATTGCACGAATTCAAAGACAATATTCTGGTCCATCATTACTAAAGATAATTATCTGATCCGTTGGTCTCACATATGCTTCCAATCATTAATTCAGAGGTAAGTCTCTCCTAATTATCATTAATTTAAATGTATTATCGTTTGAAGTATTTGTTTATTGTTTTGTGAGTTTCACTCATTTGAAGCATAATTTTGTTCATCCCTTCAATTAATGTATTGAACGTATCGTTAGTTTTATCCAAATTTTATCGCATTTTCCCAATGAATATGAGATTTGAAAACGATTTCAATTCAAAAGAAATGTTTATTTTTTGTATTCAAATGTTTTGCATTATTTTGTGCTCAAAAATATTTGATTGCATTTGTGTTAAGTCTGTGTTTGTGTTCCGTTTGGTGTAATCCATGTCCTAATGATTTGGGTCTCAAAACCATTTGACTAAAAAAACAGTAATGAAATGTTGGACTAAATGTTAAGCACTGGTTTCCGAACAGCACTTAATTATAGATTTAGTGCTCAGACCAGAGATGAACGGATCGATGCCGTAAACCATTGCCTTATCGAATGTCATTCACTGCTTTTGATCGATTCGGTCATCAATTCTTGTTTCTTATGTCTCAGACTTCCCGAAACTCAAAGCCAACAAACCTTTAATCTATTCGTTAATCTTTTTCAAAACAATCGCATAAATCAGTAAAAATCGTATTCATCTCAAAGTTGTGCCGAATATTAAAGTGAAAACTTTTCCAATCAAATCATAACTCGAGAAATGAATGTTAACTTAAATTCAGTACTCATTTGAGAAATACTCCAAACTTTTTATATTTCTTTTAATTTTGAATTCATGTCAACTGAAATGTGAAAAATTCCTCTTATTTTTCAATTAAATTGCATTTTCACTCTTTTAAAGGTCTCTCTCCCTTTGCCTTCCCCCTAATAAAGCGGTCCCCTATTCTGTTAGAGAATGATTTTGTGTAATAAATTGATTTAATAAATCGAAACTTAATTATATTGAAAGTAATGAGAATTGAAAACATCGGTCGCTCTTTCAGTGAATACCTGAGAATTTAAGTCAATTAAAAAACATTTTATTTCTAATGTTCTCTATATTTGTATTGAAGTAAAATTTCATTGATTTGTTGGTCTCTTTGTGTGTTTGGTCTCATATTTTTGTTTTTTGTTGAGTATATATCAGTGTTCTAACCATAAGGAGAGTGCAAATGGAAATCTTTGTTCATTGCCTCACAGTTTGTGCTAAAAATTTATTTTTTTTTCACTCAAAAAGCCTTAAGTAAACCCCAAATAACCGAAGAATAGTCTTTGGTATTATGGGCTCGAGTTCTACAAATTGGCTTAAAATTCATGGCTTTTCATCTAATTTTCGTGGATTTTAGTCCGTAATGTTTTGATAAAAGCACACATTTTTTGCTTCTTTAGTTAAGCCCTCATTTCCAACATTTCAGTTGAATTGAGTAACAAATTGTGATCTCAATATGTTTTTGATTTGATTGTAATATAAGTTTAAATTTTGGTTTCAAATTGAAAATTGATTGAAAAACAAAGCATTTCTTCAAATCCATTGATTTGTAGTTTTGACGAAATTCTGTTTATAAGACAAAAAACTCGAGAACTAAACACTCGAATCAGAAGTCATCTCTAGTTTACTATTGACTTACTATTGCTTTTTCCAAAAAATTATTGATTTTATTCCTCACATAAATCCTATTTTCAGATACTATTACTCTAAAGAAAAATCCATTGTTTGAAAAAACAGATTTTACTCAACACTAAACAGAGATTTCCCGACAAATCATTTAATATGTTTAGCAAATAAATAAATGCATAAATAAATAGAATATTAAATAAGACTTCAATTGGTTTAACGCTTGTCTTTCGATTCGGAAATAGAGTTTAATTTTATAAATAAATGTCATTTTTAGCGCTTCTCTCGATTTTTAATTTAATCGATTGAATGAATGGATTGAAAAACGTATGCTTTTAATAGGTTTTGTATTCAATGACTATTCATCGGCTAATTATAATCACATATTTGTTGATTCAATCAATGCTCAGACTATTAGTTAATCCTCTGATGAATTTGTATGAATTCCTTCCTCTTCTGGGTTTTGGCAAATATTTGTATTATTGAAAATTGATTGTTAGCTCCGGTAATATGAGTAAAGTTTTTGAAAGCCATCAAATTTTAGAGCAATTCAGAGCTGTTGAGGAATAAAAACGGGTCAAAGAAAGTGTTCATCTGATCATTGGATCGATAAATGGAGAGTAAAAACACATAAAATTGTGTTTATATTCCGTACATTACTCTTAGAGCACAGACATCCAGAGTATGATTAATCTGTCGATTGCCTCAATCGTGCGTTCAGTCTATCATTGCTTTTCAAATAACTGTCTTTCGGTATATATTTGACACATTCTTTCATAAAATCATTTTTAATAAAAACAAACACTTTATTTGATTTAAACCATCGCTGAAAGTGTTTCACACGATTTTCAACACATTTGATAGCATTTGGATATACTTTTCTCAACACAACTATACTCTTGTAATGATTTAATAAGAAAAGTAATTTAGGAAAAGCATAGGTTCTCTATTGAAGCCAATTGTCATCAATCAGTTGTCTGGCCTTTAGTTTAGAGCAAAACTATTTCCATATAATTTGTTTGCGTTTTGGCTCTTTTGAAGTCAAATTTTAATATAATTTAATTAAACGCAAGGAATATATCAATAGTTAAAGACAAGCATTTATTTTAATTTTTCTCTTTTAACGCTTCAATTATTCATTAAATGGTTTTGAATGTAATTTAATGGCAAAGAGTTGACAGAAGAGACCGATCTCTGCCTTTATTGGCCACAAATGAATAGTTGAGTCAACTTAGATGTGAGTCCAGATAATAAAAGTGACACTACTTTCATATCAAACCACTGATTACGCTAAAGATTAGACAATCGTTTTATGTTAAGTGAGAGTTAAAAAATCAGATGATGTGATCAAAAAGTTTGTTGATTGACAATCAATGGCAATGAATGGCATACTATTGTCTTATTTGATCAAAAATTGACTGCATTTTCGCTGTAAAGCAATTTGTTTCCAAAACATTGAGATTTGTTGTGTATTGCAGTAAAGCATTGACTTAATGAGTGGACACACATTGCTTTGCAGTTCGGAATACTTCTGAAATTCTTTGAATTATCAAAGCATTGATAAATTACCTTTTGATTTACTCATTGCTCTTTCCATTTCAAACCTTATTATTTTTGAACAAATTTTTGAAATAATTCTTATTTTAATGCCATTAAAAGAATAAAGTTTTTAATCTAGAATTATTAAACTTGATAAAAATGAATTTAAATTCAATTCGAATGTAACTATAATTAAAATTCATTTAAAATCCATTAAAATAATTAATATAAGTGTTGATCAAAAAAAAAATGAGAATCAAAACACAAAATATGTTTATTTTATATGCAATCAAAAGATTTGAATATTGGCTAAAATTTTAATTTCGGTAATAAATGTTAATTATTATTTATGGAATATGCATGCTAACTTTTATTGAAATTTTATTTTTTGTAAAAAAAATTCAATAAATATATAATAAATTATTATTAATGTTTGAAATACTCAATCATTTTATCGATTAATTGGAACATTTAACCAAAAATAATATCATGGTCAAACTGGAATATAGTCTTTAATAGTTTATGTTTTGTTGTGTAGAAACAGATTCTAATTGAATGGAGTGTTGGATGTATTGATGTCATACTGTTTCTGATCGATCCGGTCATCAATTTTTGTTTTGCTTTCAACACATTTGGAAAACACATAATTCTTATAACCAAATGTTACGAATTCTTCTCGCATTTCTGGCATAGGATCGGATCCACTCAATGTTATGAACCTTTTTGGTAGGGGTTTAGCACAACTTGTATTGTTTGACAGGGAAGGCATCGTTTGCTTTTTTGAAACCAATATAGAAAAGGCATCAGTAGTTTGGTCTTCAAATGCTTACGAAGTTAACAGACATTCCTCTCTGAATCTGATATTTTGCAAATGAAAGTCATTTGTCATCTTTAGTGCAAATAATTTTGGTCTCAAATTATTCATTGCAAATAAAAGAGTCAAATAATTCATTTTTGTGACACCAAAAGATATTTCAATATTAATGTCTACCATTTTTTTTCGTTCAATTGTTTTCATTTGAAATCACAGAATGAGTTCTTAACCACAACTCAGTCACTCATTGATTCACTTTTTGTGATGAAAACATTGGAATCAATAAAAGAGAAAACACTGAAAACAATGAAAGTTAAGTTTAAAGCCTATAAAATAAAAACTTAAATTTTATTATTCGACGATAAAAAGAGCGAAAGAATTTGTTGGTCACAACTATTTCGCCAAATATTTAAACTTCTTGTGAATAACTGCTTCTCTTCGAAGTCTATTGAAGTCTATGAAAACTTATGAGCTTTGGATAAATGCTATGCCATTACACACAATATATGCCTGACTTATGTCTACCCCAAACATGGAGTGTACGCCTAAATAGGAATTCCATTTGTGATCTAATTTTATGCGCTGTAATGCAATCTAATGTTATGTCAATATATTGCTCTTACATTCAGTATAGGGATGACTGAAGGAGAGGGGGAATCAGCACAGCATAAGTCAGTTTCCAAACATATATTTCGATTCAATTAACTCGAATCAGATTTTATTCGAGGTTTCAATATTTGACAGAATATTGTTAACGAATTCCCTTTAATTTCTTGGGATATACTCTTATCTGATTTATGCGATCCCTTTTATGTTTAACATGTTTTTGCAAGGTAATCATTTTTATATTTCAAAACTTGATTAATCTCCAGTGAATTCCAAATTGGATTGCTTCAAAATATGAACAATCTTGCAGAAAATCTAAAAGTCAAACGTGCTTGCTCAACATATTGATATGAAATGGTATTCATTGATATGTCATACGTATATTATATGTAAATGACATCAAATAAGTGTCAGTTCTTTGAATTCCATTAAACCATTGAATTGTGGCTCAAATTCAGTATTTTTCCGAACCTTTTCTATAAAACGCTAAAAATTTGAACACTTTTCTAAAGAGATTAAAGTAAAGAGACTTTGAGCTCAACTATTGCTCCACAAGTAATTCATTGTGAGCTCAGCATAAAAGGCATACACAACTGACCAAATAATGTATGGCTGTTATGCTATTATAACGGATGAACATTGCTTTGGGCACACATACGGAGATGATAATGATCTGATATTCTGCGTTAGGCATTAATTTTAGCCAGAGATTGCCAAGGTGGTACTCATAAACAATAATGAGGCAATAGATCAACCAAATGAACATTGAAAAGATCACCCCTTGCTCTTTTGCTCCAATCTATTTAGGAAATATCAGTCGACAAACGTTTTTATTACTTCTATATTGAGTCGATTTGTTCTAAATATGAATTCAATCGATAAATAGAAAGCAAAAAAGTAAACATATTTTTATGATTTGTTTATTGTTTGAAAATTTCGTTACTGATCTCAGTGGGAGGCAAATAAGGTGATCTTGGTTGCTTGGTAATCCCCGTATTATCAAATATATTGGAGGTATGGTCTGTAGTGGTGTCGGTGCTGACATTTCTGATTATTGCCTTTTCTTATGATGTATTGCTATTCATCTAAGGATGCGATGTATTTGTGTTGAAAACTTGCATTTCTTATATACCATTCTTTTTGGACATCTAATTAAATAATGCCATCGATTGCTAGGCTCTGGCATAGCATATGCAGCACAAGTCGTCAAATTCACTTCATTGGCATTTTTGCATTTTATCTGTTGCTTGGAGTCAGTGCTCCTCTCAATAGTTATTCACAAACTCTGTATTCGTCTTTGAATTTGATTTGGAGTTAAACTAATTTAAATCTAAAATCTAAAAACGAAAACACATTCAACCATTAAATTAAGAAACTTTTAGCTCTTCCTTTCAAACAGAATTCATCTCTTATTCCGAGCACTGCTTCAAATCGATTCTCTTTTTTGTCGAAATATTGCTATTTATATAAAACTTATCGTTAGTTTCTCTTATAATTTATTTGAAGTCGAAATATGTCTTTCAATACATAACTATTGGAAACGAAAAAAACATTTTTGAAAATTGCTATCAATTGAGACCTTAATTATATTCAACTAATTTATGTGTAAAATATAAATTGGGTTATAATTAGAATCTATTTATCTCTCAATTAATGAAAATCCCAATTAATGAATGACTTGAAAGTTATAATTAAATAAAACATATAAATAGGCGAACAGAGTGTGACTCAAATTGATTTTCATAATAACTTATTTATTTTTAATACTTGTATTTAACGTTAATTAAAATGAATGACTCCCTTAAGACCAGAATCCCGGCGCTCTTCTCCACAAACTGTGTATTAAGTGAACAGAATTCTGGAAACGCATTACTTTCTAATAAAATCTCATTAACTAAATGTTTGTATTTTTCATTAAACTAATAACAAAAGCGTGTATTTGAGACGTATTTGAGAAGTATTTGAGAAATACTTGTATTCAAGTGTTGGCCAATTCTATTGTATTCCCATTTTATTGCTTTCACTTTCGATTAGTTCTGAGTTTTATTCAATATTATTATTATTTTTCGGATGAATTTTCCCCAAAATTTATTAATTACGACAAAGTGATGGTTGAGGTCCAGTGCGGAGGAGTAGTGTCCACGTAATGGTGGCTATAATTTAATGTATTAATAACAATAAATGTCAGGTGCAGTCAAATAGTGATAGTGTTGAGCAAATTTTACTCGTTATGACCGCTGGTATTGTGGTTTTTTGTCTGAAGCGGTTGCTAACAATTGTGAGCACTGGTCGTTCAGCACTACTTATTGTTAGTCTTTGTCAGAACTTGTTATCGAAGTTCTGTACTTCCATATCATGTACTTTAAGTCGTTCTCATTGTTGAACAGTATTCCGATCCATGAGTTGATGACATTTGCGCTGCTCTGCCGTAAAACGAAGAGGCATTTGACAGCACAGCACAAACACAATCATAATTTTAGTACTACTCGTCTTCACTTATGCTTCACTCCGACTGAATGCCCTTCTGTTCACTTGGCTTTTACTCATCCCTACAATAATGTTAGCTCTGACTTGACTTTAGATCTCATTCGGGGAATCGTTTTACACTCCACTCGTTGTGAAGATATTCCCAACGATTGTATTTATAACACAATTTCAGTGAACACACAATGCATTTGAGAGTTACCTAAAATTAATAAGTTGTGAAGTGGAACCCATTCCAAAAGATACCATTCTTTTCCTACTACACTCACAACTACTTCTATTTTCGCCATAAGATTTCAATTGAATATTAAACACAAATTGTGCCCAAACTTGAGCTACACTTTAATATCCATTGAGTTTTAAAGTCTTCAAAAGATATTAAAATCATTTTAGAGATTATTTACAGAATAATGACTTTTAGAATAACTTTTCTCTGTTTTTAATGGCATTTCTTTTGACTTTAAAACCGTTTCAGTAAAACAAATCGTATGCTTAGAATTGTGTGAATTGTTAGTGATTTTGATATGATTTTTGTTCACAAATCGTGACATTAATAGAGTTGAGGTCTAATACCACCGCCTTTTGGAGTGAATGCAAAAAATAATTTGTCGATTCATATCATATCTTCTCATTTTGACAATAAATTGCATTCAATTTTTCGTGTCCTTTGTATCAGTTGTCACCCGATTGCTAACAAGCGTTTCATTTCATTCTGAGCTCTCACTTGTGTTTATCGTTCAATTCTTTGCACTTTTCTTGTCTATCAATCTGTGGACTCGTTATCGACTTCTGAGCAGAAAAATTCTCTTCGTTTAGAAGGGAAACGAAATGCTGATCCAAAAGTCAAAACTATTTGTCGGTCTCTCCAACTAATGACTCTTAGGTTCCATTTGTCTGCTATTCTGTGCCTATTCTGTGCCGATTCTGTGAACGTCATGTTCATTATAAAAGAGTGATAATTGACTCCTTTTTCTCTTTCTTTTCTAAGAAGTTCTTTAAATCAATTCTTTATCTGCTTTTGATCACAGATTTTAAATTAAATACATTTCTATTTTAATGAATCCAAACGCAAACCATTCAAATACTGACAAATTGATCGTTGAATTTAATGCCCAAATCTTTTGAAATAATCCACGATTTGAAGAGAGTTTATAGAAAAATGGGAATCAAAAGTGAAAAATAATAGAAAAAGCAATAACTGAGCCCTAAATCGCTAAATGACTAAACGTTTAATGTTTTCAGTTTCAAACTTTATTTATTTTAACACAAAAATTCAATTTTCGCTTATTTTGAAATAAAAATCATTTATTCCAATAATTTAATCATTCAGTCGTTAATAACAAAAGTAAAGCATCTTGTTCATTTGAAAACTAATTATTGAGCAATGTCAAATTAAGTGTTCTCTAGATATTAGTTTAGTGTTCGTTAAATGAATGTTCATTTTATTGTATAATTAGAGGAATTGGAGTAAAATTGCATTTATTTATTCATTTGGTTTTACTGTTGAGTTAATCAATAGTTTGCATCGATTTTCATCACTATTTTGATCAGTGATTAACATTTCAAAGCAATGAAAACATTATTAGACAAAAGATGTTCTTTTAATTCTATTGACAATTGTTTTAATTGAATTTTACACTCAATGTAATGAATATGAAGTCCTGTTTTGATTACATATGTGGTTATGACCTGTGCAGCACAGGGTCTTTACTCTGGGATCGAATGCATATGATTGTTGTTCTGTGTGTATGGACTGTATGTCTGGTGAATGTAATTATAGCCATAGACTAATCCTTTTATAGTACTCGTCAATGTCTTGAGTGGAAGTGCTGTCAGAGCACATAAATTTGGTTTCTCTATAATGCCTTTTTGGCTCAACTGATCCGAGAATATCTGGTTTCGGATAAAGTTTATTACGTTTATAAATAACATCACAAACACAACACTCACTCTTATTTCAGATGATATGTGCGATCACTTACTCTAATATGTGCTACAAATTTCTCTCGATTTGTGTCCTCAGCTGCCCCCACACAACAGCTCCACCACAACGAACACCATATTTATTCGTAATGTGGTTGAGAACAAATTCTGGGTTATATTATTCTGCTCCTGGTTATTCTATTCTCATTCTAAGTCTAATTTAGCGAAATTATAGTTATTATAGTATTTGAGGCAATCCTTAATATAATTAAAGCAATTAATTGAAAATAATCCCAAAATTGAATAAATTCAGGAAAATTTCTTTTCTTTTTTCAATGTTTAGCCATAAATGTTAGAAAATTTTATATTTATTATGTAATAGAAAACCAAAGCATAATATTTGTGAGCAAAAAAAGAGCCTTTATTTGCATTATTGGCCACAAAAAAGAAACATTTATCTAAGTCTAGTTGAATGCAAATATTTGAATACCAGAGTTATCGGAGTGAAAGCACAGCATATTATCGTAAAATAATGTACGCAAAACACTATTACAACGATTTTTAAGTTTTAAAAGTTTTCAACGAAAAAACTTATCCGTTATTTTGTTTAAAATATGCCGTTCTATACCTCAGAGAACTAATCAGAGTTTGGATTACATTAATTATTAGCCGTTAGTATCTTATAGTCGGTGTCGTTAGTGCTGTGTTGTTGTTCTGTCTTCTGTTAGTTCTTCGATCAATTAGTCAGTGCTGTCATTGCCAGCAATGATGTGACACAACTGCTATACCAGCGCTTAATAAGGTTAATATGACTGGCATTAAAAGATGCGATTAATTGAATTTAATTAGTCATCGCTTTTCAAGTCATGCAAATTAGTCCAACAATTGGGCGAAGGATCACAAAAATAAACATTTATTTATTTAATAAATTGTCTTCACTTCTAATATTGTATTAATTAATATATTATAATATATTAGCAAATATTCAAATGAATTGCATATAAAAATCTGTTCCAAAGTTTAGCCACAAATAACTGATAATTTTATCGATGATTTGATTAAATAATAAATTTTTATTCAAAGCATCCTTTGATTTGATGTCAAACTCACACAATATTATCAAAACGAATATAAAATAGCTTTTGAGTTAACCCTCGAATACATTAGTGATTGAATTTGTGGCAATCGATAGACCAGTGCTTTGGATCTGTTTTCCAGCTGAGAGTCTGATCAGAATCGATAAGAATGTGTCTATAATTTAATGACCTGAAGTGCAACAGCTGTTTGTCGGCCCCCAAAAAATGACACAAACCTTACAACCAATTCGTCGTTTGCATCGATAACACAAAAACGAATTAATGTGTTTTATTTGAGCAGAGAATAGCCACTGGCAACTACTATATTCCCTTGGTACAACCAACAATACAATCAAAACCAAACTATTCTTACACTACATTTAGACTTAAATTCTATTCTTAGGGCACTTTTAGAGCACAGGGTTTGTATTACGTTCCCTAATATACTGTATTTAACCATTTTATCTATTATTTTTACTAGATCATCTATTAAGATTGTATATTAATAGTTATCTAGCACAATCAATTTTTCTTCGGATGAATAGTTTGTTACTGAAAATGCAAAAATTGCCGAATAAATGGCTGTATATTTTAGGCAAAACTAGAAGTGATTTCAACGTATGTGTTGTCTCATGAGTTGAGAAGAAAATTGCAATCTATTCAGTATTGTATGACAGGTCAGGTGCAGGTCGATAGCGCTGTCGTCTCTCATAAGGCGTCAGATTGTATGTGAATTATATAACTTATTTGATCTTAAATTGTATGCATCACTACTTTCGTCAAAAAAATTTCGTTTATTCAAAGTATATTCACAGCACTGGTATATACAGAGCACTGGTATATCATAAGTAATTTGCATATCTTTCTCTATATATATACTATAACTTTATTATGCAATGAATTTGGGCTCAGATTGAGTGAGAAAAGCAAAAGCGAACCGTTATCTTGAACTGCAAGACAGCATAGGTTCGACACCGACAGAGGATAGGAGAGGATAGGATAGTGGCCAAGTGGTGCCAATACTACCGACACGAATAACTTTGATTAATGATGTGTTCATTGCTCTGATCAATGAATACTTCATATATTCCTTATTCTCTTAGTATTAATACATAAAAATAGATAATAGACTCAGTCTTTCACTTCTATCGCAATGATGTCGAAGAAGAGGCAAATCTTTTATATAAAAGTCACTTATTGTATGTCTTATAGGAAAAGCCATCACTTTTTTGACACTTAGTCTCTTACAATATCTACTGATTTGGGATTCAGAGCGCCGTAAGAGTCAACCGCTCAGTCATTAAACTCCCGATGCTTTTCTGTCATTTAAGTATTTCCGATATTTTCGTAATAATAATAATGTAATCGTTTTTATATAAGATATCGCAAACATTGCGTTCTTTGGAATGACTTTATATTTATCATTGTTTTACACATTATTTTAATATTTTATTTGATTTAATGCGAACGTCATTAAACTAGGATAAAAGTTCCAAGCTGTGATTGTCCAAACGCAATTCTTGTGCTTTAGATACCAAGAACTGTGTGTGGACATCAGTGCTCGGACACAAATTATCATCCAAGTTTACATATTATCTATTCTTATCAAACATTATTTCTTATAAGTTTTTTCACCTCATATACTTTGACTATATAAATGATCAGGATAAGTTGCAAATTTATTGTCGCATCCATTCTTTTCTTTTTTATTTAATTTAAAGGTTATTTTGAGAGAGAGAGAGAGAGAGAGAGAGAGAGAGAGAGAGAGAGAGAGAGAGAGAGAGAGAGAGAGATGAGATGAGATTTCGTTGCCTTATATGACAACGAAAGTGAAACATCTGTTACTATCGAATGATGTTTTTTGTCCTCTAAAATAAGATGTCTGTCACTCCTCTCAAAGTGTGTCAATGTTTCCAATGAATATCAAAGGATACAAATGAACGCAATATTAGTACTGAAATCATCTCAACTCTTAATATTATCATTCAATTAACACATTCAGAGAATTCTTTATTTCCCGTTATATTGATTTTATTCAATTTAATTAGATTTAGCATGGCAAACACACTCATCTTGGCAAAAATTAATGAACTTCTGTTAAGAATAATCTGATAATAATCTGATTATTAAATAGTTTTCGATATTATTTATCTTCAAATACTAGAGAATTGAATGAATAATATTCAGGTTTGACTTAAAAATCAATTTTTGAACTTTATATACATAACTGAATATAACTATGATTTTGTAAAAAACCATTTTTTTATAAATATATTTTAAACCATTTTTCTTATGAAATTCAATATTTTCAATGAAATTATATGAGAAAACATTTTACGGGAAATACTATTAGAGTTGAGTTAAGGTTATTGTGAAACAAAAAACAGTTGAGAAGTTTTAAGCCATTGATCGCTGATTTGGAGTGAATTAGAAATTATAAAAGTATTGTATAATAAAATGGATAAATAAAATGAAGAGAAAATTGAACTTTCAGTGAATTGAATGGAGAAATAAGTTATGAGTGAAAGAGTGATGAGATGGGCTCAGCTATACTTCTTGCTTATCATCATATTTATTGATAGTCGAGTGCAGAGTCAGAAGTGGTGGATGTGTCAGAAGCGAGTGCGACGAGTGCTATGCCTTTCATCGCATAGATATTAAACTGCATTTTTCCGTCCAATGCATCCATTGTTATGAGGGATAACTTTTATCAGTGAAAATAGAATATATTAAAGGCATTCATATTTTACATCTATTGATTCGGTGCACAAAAAATAGTTTTCCACCACTTCTTCATTCATTCATATAATCACTTTCACGACTACTCTATTGAAATCCAGTTCTCTTCACTCCAATGAAAATAATGATAACAATATTGAAATAATGAACAAATGAATAGCTTTTTATAAATATTTTAAATACTTTTTTGTTTGCAAACAAATTTATATTCAGATTAATCTAAGACTTAAAGCCTTTCCTATTATCCGACACCGTTTTATGTTTTTCAATATTTTGTATTAAAAAATAACAAGATTATTCTAAAAATATATTTGAAAATCTGAAAATGAGAAGAATTATCTTTTTTAATCAAGGCAAAATCCGCTGATAAGTAAAATATGCGATCAAATTATGTTTTGTTGTCTTCAAAATACTTAAAGAATACTTAACTGCAATACACCTCTAATTGATTTCATGAATGCATTCAATGTTTACATGTTTTGCACAAACAGTTGTTTTAATTCTATTTATGAATTAATTTAACTCTTTTTAAATTGTTTTCATTTGATTGTAATTTAGTTGAATTCGAAGATAATAATTGAAAAGTGGATTGGAAATGATCCGGTTGTAAGCTGTGATTGTCCAAACGCAATTCTTGTATTATTTAGTATCAAGAACTGTGCATGGACATCAATGCTTGGCCTCATCTTAACTACTCGATAGACATTCTTCAACTCAATAGGAATGGCTTGTATTGTGTGGATCTATATTATAGTATAGTTTAACCATTATTATAGTTAATGGGCAATCGAAAAAAATTGGCAAAATTTTTGGCAAAATTTTAGTCATATTTTATTAACTAACAGAGCATGATCAAAATCTATTCATATGAATATTATTGAAAACTTTTCATATCAACAATAAATAATTTGATAAATTTTATACCCTGTTGAGCCAATTTTTTGGGCTTGTTAATGGGTTTAACTCGCTATCAAAAAGACAAAAAGATCTTGTTCAAATTGGACTTAATTTATAGCCAATAAAATAAATGTCAAAATTGATCGCTAAGAATACTTCACTGAGAACGAAATACAATTGAAAATCCCCAAAAGATTTTAGAAATCCTCTTTTAAGTTGTATCGGCAACATGGCCGACAATACAACTTGAAACTGGGGATTTTCGATACAATTTGAAACAAGGTTGTATTTTTCGTTGTGACGAAACAGAAGGCTTCTATTGCTATGGTTACCGAACTTTGAACAAAACCAATCTATATTATCGCTACCTATTAGATATAATTGAAAGTACTTTCATTATTATAATCTCCAAGAGATGTCATTACTGATTGTCATGAATTTTTGGCGAAAAACCGTAAATAAGCGCGAAATTTGAAACGACAATTAAACCCGAAATCGGGCGCGAAATTCAAAAAAATTAAACCCGAAGATTTCTGCTGAAATTTTATTCGTAGTTTAATATTCGTAATACAAATAAATCATTGTACTTATGGTTATATAATTGGCTTTAAATGATAGATAATTTTGATAATTATTAGCAATAAAATAAGAAAATATTTTGACAAACAAATGAATTACTGAATTTGATTAACAGATACGTAACTCAAATATTATTAAAAGAATAGGAAAAAAACAGAAATGGTTTAAACAATTATTAAAATAGTTTAAATATTTCAAAATTTTAGGAAAACAATATTTCTATTCTAGGTTTAGACAAAACTTATTTGAATTGAAAAAAAATTAAGAAAAATGAATATATAATAAGAATTTAGTCTTTAAAGTACTTTAAACTAAACTAAACTAATAATATTTGGAATTTATATAATGAATATCAAAATAATAGTAATTATAAGAGTCTCGTAATGAATAGTATTATAACTTTAGTCCCATTCCACGTCCACGACCACGTCGTCGTCATCGTCCTCGTTCTCATCTAATTGAACGGACAGATAAGTGATCTTGGCCATCGCTTCCGTTCCTATCAGGTGCTGTTGTCCGTATTTGAAGTAATGCTTTTCCAAAAAGTAAAAGAAATTTCTATTCTCTCCACTATAGTCAGCGTCGAAAGCCTTATAACTGAAGAACAGATTAAAGATGGCTTCCGATAGTCTTGTCTTCATCAACTTTCGTGATCTAAATATTAGCTCATATTTGCCATCAATGGTCGGAATGAGTCCGAACTGGATATCACTCGCCAATGAGTCCTCTTCGAATAAAATCAAACTTTCGAAGTATTCAATTAGACATTTGAGAAGAGCTTCAACGAGAAGTTCGTCTGAAATAATTGAAAATAAATTATATCAAATTCAATCAATAGTAAAGTACTTTGCAAAATACAAGAGGTCTTACCATCTGATTGTAAGACATCCCAATTGAATTTATAACGAAAAGAAGGCATGCCTTCAATCTTAGCCAAAGTTGAGATAATTGTTGTTTTAAACTTAACGAACTCATCACAAATGTTTCGCTTCACTGGTTGTGAAGTGTGAATCGCTTCGATGTATCGCTTGATTTGACTTTTAATCTCAAATTAAAACGAAAATTTAATAATTTTATATAAAAAGAGTTCGTTTATATTACCCCATCTTTCGTAATGACTTTCGGATATTTGGCCGCAAAATAATTGAAAACCTTTTCGGGTTTTTTGTTAATCATTGCCTTTTCTTTGGCAAAGATTTTGTATGAAAGAATGTCATCCCCTTCCAAATGAGGATAAACTCTCATTTCGGGACAAAGGAATCCATCTGCTGGTGGAGTGCCTTTCAAATACATCAAACGGTAGGCTTTCCTCACCGGTCTATATCTGTAATCGATATGCTTACAGAACTTAAGCCAAAACTGGGGCGACATTCGAGGCTCCAATTTTCTCATAACCAATGTTTTCAGTCCATTACGAAAAACTCGCGGCACATATAATCTCAAAAAGATTTTAATTGAATTAGTCTTGAATTTGACTAAACAGCTAATCATATACTTAAAGTAAGAGCTCCATATCTTATACCACTGATCGCAAAGTTCACCGAAAAGGCGATAATTCTCTGATTTCCGTTCAGGCACTACAAGCCGTTCCCCTGAATCCATAAAAATATCTGAAATAATCGGAATTTTATCATAAAAAGTACTTTATATATGAAAATGCATACAGATATGGGCCACACATTCCTCTGCTATTGGTTTAAGATTTTTGGGAACATCCCTCAATTGTCCCAGTCTTAGTCGGTCCGGAAAATGAAACATAGGTTCCGTAATCGCTTCAACTAATGAATCGCAGTATCCGTGGTCTTGGCTTTGACTACCAGTGCCACCAACAGTGAACCAGTGTTCAAATTCGTTTGGTCTGGATTCAAACTCTTTCAAAATTTTCCATATTTTTGCCACATGGCCAACTCTTCCAAACATAACATACGATAGATCTTCTTTGGT
>JAQGCQ010000125.1:0-21828 GCA_034699945.1 Chamobates pusillus
AAAGGTACTAGTGAAATTAGGAAAAATTTCACAGATGTTTTACTATTAGCCACCCAGGTTAACAGTAAAATTGATTTGCCCCAACTTTTATGGTAAGTCCCCTTTCGATCAATTATTTGACATTTCATTTTTGGGCTCTTTTTTATAGTTTGACTAAACTTTGGGCCGAAAAGACTGTCGAAAATATTCCAACATTTTTTAGTTCAAGGATTAGAATTCAAAAGCTGTTTGAACTGACAATTAATCCTATTTTGAAACATTTCGAGTCATCAGGGTACAATATTGGTCTCAAGTGTGAATTTATCGCTGATCCAAACCTTGCTCAGTCCAATAAATGGCAATCATTTGAAATTTTATTGATGTATGCGCTCAACAATTTGACGGCTAAACCTAAATCTGATGTTTAACCATGAACAATTTAACTATCAATTAACCAAATTATGAAACAGAGAATAACTGGAATATAAATTAAATTTTAGTTAAAACTGAGTAAATATTTTGATAATTATATTCATTTGTAATAATAAAATTCTTTTTATTTACAAAACTAATCGTTAATTTCAATGTTATATTTGTGTATTTCATGTTTACCATCACTTAATTAAATCCTCAAAAATCTAGTAAATAGATTCTAGATATTTAATGAAACTTATTCATTGTTCATTGATGAGCTGAGTTAGCTTTCCTTAATCAGTATTTATGTAATTGAAAGTTTATGTGACAAAAAATACCATGTTAGGCTTTGACGTTGGTTAAATATCTTCGTCAATGAAGAGTTGGTAATTTGTTAACAAAAATTTATTGATCAAAACTTGATTATTGAAATAAATTGCATGACACAAAATTTTGCAAATATATAAATCAAATCTTCATTAAATAATCCTACTTGTTGAAAACAAGTTAATCAATCTATTTAACTAATTTGCAAATAAATAGCTTACTTCTTATGGAAATACAGTATAAGAGATTTCCAGAATAAGAGACAAAATGTTGTGCACACAATGCACACAACACTCGATAGTAATGCTAAAACCTCCTGACATAAGAAAAATCCCGTTATAAGGTACAAGTTTAACATGCACCTTTGATTCTCTTATAATGGAATTATACTGTATTACTAGGTTACATAAGTTATGCGATTGTTTATACCTATCTCAATTCAAGTTATGCAATATCTACTAATTCAAGACTCGTGCTGTACATGTATATCAACAACAAGATAATCATTGCTTTTTCAATTTCAGTGAAGTCTTATATTATTATATATTGAGAGAAACTCTGTAATTATCATGATAAATGTTAAAGCTGTTAGGTTCCTCAATGTTATTGGTTGATATAAAATTTTATTTCAATTTGATTGGATAATACTTAAAGTTGTTTACACAAAATAGCAGATAATAACAGAAACCACCGATACTTTGATTATATTTAGGTATTTATTGACTAGGCTAAACAATAATATAAAAGCTGCCGTCTCTTAATAAGTTTGTTCATAAGACATGACTCTCCAATAAGAAGAACATAATAATATTCAAACTTATTCTGTGTCTGTTTTGAAGCATTTGATTCATTGAATAAAAACTTGTTTTTATTTACGAAAATAATGTTCTCCAAAATGAATGTCTTATATTTGAATAATAAATTGTTTGTTAGTCTGTTCATTGGTTTGTTGTTAATTCCGGACCTATTCAGTGCTTATTTTATAAAAAGTGATCGAAGAGTTACCAAGAAATCAATGATGTTTTTAAATTTATTAAGACTTAAATTTGGACTTTTTAGTGAGTCTAACATTTGATAAATAATTTGATAACTATTGAAAAATTATCTCAAACTCATCTTAGAAGTAACACTCGAAGAAAGGAAACTCAAAGAAAGGGGTTCTCTATTTCGATGTCTTCTGAAAGACAAGAGTTGGGGAGACCTCTCCTGTCATCGATTTATTCATTTCGTAAGTGTTTTATATTTTGAAAAATTGATTTTTTGATTGATAATCACTTTTGAATATCCAGGGGTGAAACATATTGAAAACTGGTCTCTCAATATTATTCTTCTATAAGAGAGACAATAAATTTTTTATTTTTATTAATCAAAGTTTCTGTAAATAAAAAAATCATTTTTAATAATATTGACAATAATATTGAGTCATTTAAAAAGAAAATTTCTGATTTATTTTTTGAAATTTTGTAAAAAATGGTGAATTACAATTGTCTCAAATGATCAAGTTAATCCAAATAATTGTTGACCAAATCAACAAGTTGCACCAAATTTTGGTTGAGGAAGCTTTTGTGGTCGCCTTTCATCACAATAGTGTCACATTTGCCACTAATTACCTGAAAATTGAATATTTTTTAAAATAAATTTCTTAAATGAATTTGAAAACTAATTAATAATTACTTCACTCAATCCATAGTCAGGTCTTATCAGTTGACTATTTTTAATGATGACGTCCTCCGCTCTGATAAGTAGACAATCGCCACTATATTTGGGACAACTGTCCACACAATAGGTGTTTAACATCAATAACTTATTAGAAAATGTTTTTGCAATGAATTCAATGTTTTCGTGATTTTTCTCAATTTGTTGCGATTCGAGGAATATTTGCGAAACTCTGTCCGCCCTTTCCTCGATCGGAGTGTTTTCAAGAATATGTTTGACTTTTTGATAGTCAAATGAAATATATTGATTGAGAAAAGCAATCAAACTCTCCAACTGTCGACTGTTTGTGTCTGAGAACTGGTATTTCTTATTGACTTCATCTGCAAAGAGTCGGAACTGAACGGGAGATGAGTCCAGAAGTATTAACTTCGGCTCCATATTAGTGGAAGTCCTCTGAAATAGAGTTCATTTATTCAAATAACATAATAAAGAGAACTGAATATTAATCAAAAGTACCTGCAACTGGACAGCCATTTCAAAGGCAACACAACCACCAAAGGAATAACCGATCAAATCATAGGAATCCTCTGAAGTGTCTCTCAATATATCTGTAATAATATTGAGATAATATTCTGCCGTCTCTTCTATTGATTTAATGTGTTGACAGTCATGAGTCCAATTGAGACCAATGACCGGTCTTTTAATATGTTTGGCCAAATCAGCCAATAGTGTGAATGTGCCCTCAATTGGTGGCAATAAAAGAATAGGTTTGCCATCCCTCACATCATTTAAATATGTAATGTTTTGGACGGGTATTTCAAAAATCAATTCATTTATCGGAAGATTTTTTTCGCAGATTTGTGTTTCACTCTGAGGTTTGGCTTCACTTTTCTGACCGATAGACGCGATACCGGATATACTTAACTTTCGGATGTCTTGCATCGAGAGAACCGATTCGTAGTCCCTTTCAAGCAATTGTTTGACCTCAACCGACATTAAAGAATCCATTCCCAGTTCACCCAGGGTGGTATTTGAGTTCAAATTCATATAGTCTTTAAGGCCTATTATACAAAAGTATGAAAAACATAGCAAGGTAATATTAATAACTCAAATTTACCCAAAATATGTGCAATTGATTTCATGAGATCTCCCTTTTTATTTGAGGCTTCAATCTTATGGTCAGACTTAACAATAGATGAGACGACCGGGTATTTCAACTGTAAGATTGAGTCGAGTGTTGCCAAACAGGAGGGCATTCTCTGTGGAAGAGTTCCGCCAATAACCACATCATTTCCTCCCATATTTTCGGCGACAACTCCTACATCACCGATGGCTCCCCATTGAACTGCAAGTCCGGGTAAACCACAGGCTCTGCGCTCTTCACAAATCCTTTCCATAACAGAGTTGGCAAAACCGTAATTAGTTTGTCCGGCATTCCCGCGGCCACAACTCACAGAAGAGAAACACACGAAATAATCCAATTCTGTACATAACTGTCGGCTCAATTTATCAAGGTTATGAGCAGCCTGTGCTTTGGGCGCTAACACCTTTGCAAACTGTTCTGCCGTTTGATTGTCAAAGAGACCATCACATAAAACCATAGCCAAATTGAAAATACCACCCACTCCTTGTGCACTACCCATATGTGCCGAGTTTTTGATCAAATTTCGAGCTGACCTCATATCTGACACATCTTTAGTGCAAATCTTGATATTTATTCCCAACTCTTTGAAGCTCTTTATTCTATGCATTTGATACGGAGTTTTGATACCAGAACGTGAGGTCAGCACCAAATTTCTTGCTCCTCTTTCAATCATCCAATTACTCAGTTCTAATCCAAAGCCACCCAAACCTCCAATTATTACATAACTTTTGTTCGGTTTGAAGACAGTCCTCAAAATTGAGGGAAATCTGATCGAAACACACTCATTATTTTCATCCCTGATCTTAAGGACGACTTTCCCGATATGTTTACCGCTCGCCATAAAACGAAAGGCTGACTCCACTTCGCAACAATCGAAAACCGTTCTCTTGAGTGGTTTAACGGTTCCATCTTTGATACCGTTGTCAATGAGTTCCCGAACTTTTCGTTTATGAGATTTCAAAAGTGGAGTACATTTCGATTGATCGACAAAAAGACTGTCCAAAAGAATGCCGTGAAATGTCTTATTTCGCAATAAAGTGGATAAACCTGTAAAAACGAAAATTGTCTTAACTTGGTCAATTATTTATTTCATTTTTAAATCTAACCAAGTTCATTATTTTGTGACAAATCATATTTTCCAATTTCTAGGAAGCGTCCACTTGTGGCCAGACATCGGACACTCGCTTGAAGTTTCTCTTCAGACAAGGAATTGAGGACGAGGTCCACTCCCCGACCGTTTGTCTCTCTTATGATATAAGACTCAAACTCTGAGTCACGCGAAGAACAAAAGTTTTTGTCACAAAGTTTTGGTGAAAACTCTTTCTTTAAAAATTCGCGCTTAGATTCTGATCCACAGGTGATAAACAACTGACACTCCATTGACAGACATATAGCAATAGCAGCCTGTCCCACTCCACCACTGCCTGAATGAATGAGAACCGACTCTCTGGGCCTTAGTTTTCCTCTGATTATAAGCGCATAATAAGCTGTCGCATAAACAACGGGAACAGTTGACGCCTCTTCCATAGACCAGTGCTGTGGTATCGGCCAAACAAAGTCCAAGTCTTGCATCACTACAGTTGTGGCCAAACCTTTGGAAGGAGTCATTCCCATCACTCTATTAGAGTTCTGATCCCTTCCGGCGAACTCGAGGCCAAGAATGCAGTCTTGGAGTCCCATATCATCTGGCAGTGCGTCCGCTGACAGTTTGCCTGAAATTGAAATATGGTAATTTTATCAAGATCAAATATACATTTGCTATGCATACCCGTGGCTAACATAATGTCCCTAAAATTCAGAGGCGCGTAATACACATCAATGAGCTGTTCGTTACTCTGCTTTCCCAACGGCCAGTACTTATGCTGTGCTTCAAACCACTTAAAACTGGACAGATCTCCTTTGGTCTGAACATTGATATAGCAGTGCTCAGAGGGAACAGTGTTATCATTCAAGTCAATAGTAAAGTGTCTGAAACTTCCGGTTTTATTACCGAACTTCAAGACATTCATAACGAGATTCTTCTTAACAATTGTTTGCAAAAGTTCTCTGTTTTTTAATAGATTTGAATTCTCCTTATTTTCCAAATCATTATTAAAAATACAACGAATTCTGTGTCCATTCGCCTCTTTTCTCAGACAATTGACAAAACCAATTATGCCATTCGTGGGACAGCCTTCCCCTAAAAGCCATATATTTTCTGACTCCGGTCTGTCTTTAATAATTTCCATTTCCTTTTGCAGTGTTTCTATCCATTGGTCGCACTTATCATTAGTTATCTGAATGAAGGTTTGGTTCTCTATTTGAAAGTCAGAACAGATTTTTCGAAAAATCAAAGAACTCTTATTAGAAATGGGATCCACTTTATTGCCAATTAAAGTAAAGCCGAGTCGTTCCGCTTCTGATATTATTTGAGTTTTGCGTCCACTCAACCATTCATTAGACAAACTATTTTTCTCATTATTATTGTTATTGTTTTGCAATTCACTGTAAATTCTGAGCAAAACTTCTTCAGAAAAATTGAGTTTATTTTTGATGACAACAATTAAAAATCCGTTTTCTTTGACTGATTTCCAGATTGACTCCAAAAGTGTCGTCAAATTAATCTTGACTTCAGTTAAACTCAAATCAATTCTGTCCTCATATAGAATAAGCTCATAATTATCGAGATCTGGGGGTAGTCTCGACTTCTCTACCATCCATTGATGGCTATCCACTTCATTAAGCAAATCAGGACTCAAATTAGCGACCATTGGATGTAATAAACTGTAATTGACTTTCATATCAAATGCCGACAAATTAATCAATTGAATGACTGTCTGTGCAATAATGGTGTGACTCTGACTGATTTCCAGGACATTAATCCGATTGTTATTACAATTAATGTTTTCGATAACAGTTTCCAACTGTTGTCTCAAAAACTCTTCTCTCATAAAACTCTTATTCAACAAACAGTTATCCATTCCTAACATCTTTTGGTTGTATTCGGCGATCGTTTTCTCATTGATTTCATTGTTTTCAATACAATTCAAATCCATTAACAGTTGAAGTAAACACTTGTCCTCAGAGTCATTACCACCACTGCTATCATTATTTATCGGATCAATTGAGTTGTTCTGTTCTTTTTCGAGTTGTGCTCTAATTATCGGATCTAAACTCTTGAAATCTTTTAATGAGTACTTAAACTTTTTGATCAAATTGAGAGTCACTCCAAAACATTGTCTCATATATTGTTCCAAATGTTGTTTTTCATTTGTCTTTATTGAAGAGCATTCCTCGTCATAGGAAACAAAAGAGTAGTGTTCCACTATTGGTATTCTTGCAAATACTTTCCTTGGTGCTAAATTGGCTTTAATACCCCGGAACTCAATACCTTTCGCTACACCAATACCTGGATATCAATTAAATTGAATAATTATTTTCATCGAACTTTTAATAGTTTAATCAAAGACTGACCCAAATAATAGTCGAAAAGAACAGGTAATTCTGTGCAGTCATCTTTGTTGTGAATCTGAGCCAACAATAACATGGGATCACATTTTAGGCTATCGATCCGCACCGGTAGATAAAGACCTCTGGATTTCTTGCCCAGAATAGCCATTTGAATCATTGAATCGGCGAATGTCACCCAATTTATCCATTTGATGGCAGCCCTCACTTTAGTGGTGTCCACAACAGCTTCAGTCAGACATTGAAAGTACTTTCCGTAGTCATAACCTCGAAGTCTGAGTTCTTTATAGATATCATTATTTTTGAGAATAATATCGTTTTCATCGCTCAAAACTTCTCTATAATTCCAAAATGAAATAAATGAATTAACATCTTAAATAAAATGAGCAAGTTAAATATTACAAACCTATTATTCTTTTGATCGAGAAGATACTCAAATTGATTGCACGGCATTTGCGGAACAAATATTTTTCCGGTGACCGCAACGGTTCCCGACTCAGTGATCACAAACTGACCGCTTGTCTCAAGTATTCTTATATCAAATTTAGTGACTCCCACTTTGGGCAGAATAGTTGCACGGTGCAAACACACATTCTCAAACTCAACGGGTAATTCATCCCATGACACCCCCATCTGTTTAGCCAATTGTTTCCATGCTAACATTAAATATCCAGTGGCCGGGAATAATATTCTGTTATCAACACAATGGTCACTCATATAAGCATCTTCCGTATCCTAAAGTAATATAAACAAGATTAATTACTAAATATACTTCATTCATAAAATTTGAGTAATTATTTGCTAGTAATAAAGTAACAAGATGATGGTCATTGTATATCTATATGTAATCTAAGTAATATTTTTGTGTCACATTCTTCGCAGTCAATCGAAAGGATAGCATTTCTTTTGTATAGTATTTCATTCATTTTTTTTATTGATAGTTATTTAGTGAAAGATAAGTATTTGCTTATTATTATTATTAAAGTCTTATTTATTGATGAGTTGTATCGTGTTTTCTCTACATTAATATAACAAATACTGTAATATTAATACAACAAATAAAATAATAATCACACGAATGTTCTGTCCATACATTCATTGATTAAATAAAGGAGTGAAACAAAGGAGTGGTGTACTTAATAACACCAGAAATGAAGTATATCATTCAACGTATTAAATACAATTTTGTGTTTTCGTCTGTATGTTACCTCAAATCTCAGGGGGAGGGTAGAGGTGTGTGTGAGGGTGTAGGTGTGGGTAAGGGTGAAGGTGTGGAGGTGAGGGTGAGAGAGAGCGAGAGAGGAAGAGAGAGAGAGAGAGAGAGCAAGAGAAAGCGAGAGAGAGAGAGAGAGACTGAGAGAGAGAGAGAGAGAGAGAGAGAGAGAGAGAGAGCGAAAGAGGGAGACGGGTTATCTAGTCATGATAAATATAGTTATTTCACTTTATCTTTAACTTAATTTGTATTCTAATTTTAGAGATGTTCTAAGAATTTATATTTTATTATAATTGCAAAAAATATTTTTGCCTAGATTAGACTAGACTAGACTTGTTTCCCCAAACTATCATCAATCTTCTCAATCAAAAGTGAAGCTCTTAGACAACTAATTATAGAAAACTAAATGAAATTACTATCGATTCATACAAGTCCTGAAGGAGTAATTGAGTTTTTTATATTAACCAGCACACTTTACTATAATAACTAGCACAGAGCAGTCACATTTGAATAATTTTAATTACCTGTAAATCGACTTTCACTTTAAAGTCTGAAAACCCAATCGGATTGAAAAAATGCGGATATTGATAGACAGTATAGCTTTTGTTGTGCTCCCACTTAACCAGTGGTGATATGGCTGGGGTTCCTCTCGAGACCGGGAGCTCGACCTTCGGATACAGTTTCTCAATACTAGGATTAATTCCTGTTGAGTAGAGTCTGCCCACACTTTTCAGTAAGAATTGGATATTATTTTCATTTTTCTTCATTAATGGAATATAAGTCATATCAGAGCCTAAACTCCTCTTTATTATTGGTTGCAGTAAATGATGTGCCGATACCTGAGTTCAAAAACATATAAAGTAATTAACAATAAGTCGAAAGATTATTTTAATCGAATTTATACCTCAATCACAACGGCATCGCTCGGTATTTGTTTGAGTGCATCTTTGAAAAGCACTGGTAATATCAGATTATCAGTAAAATATTCTGAGCTAATATATGAAGACTTAATATCTGATGTTTGATAAACTGTGGTCAACCACTTGGAAGACCTCATTCTCTTTGTTGGCAAAATAGCAGAGAGTTTTTCATTTAATTGTTTTCTTAGACCCAAAAGAAGTGGACTATGAAATGCAATACCAGTGCTGTCAACGGGTCGGGCGAACACATCCTCTCCACTCAATTGACTGATAAATTCATTAATCTGTTCTTCAGTTCCGGAAACAGTGATTGAATCGTCAGAGTTATGACATGCGATGAATACGTCAGAAGGAAGTCGTTTCTGAACTTCTTCTAAACTCAGACCAATTGCTGCCATTTTTCCTCGACTTTGCTTATCATCTCTGATGACGGATCCTCTCAAATATGCTATTTGTATGGTTTCCTCGTGTGTTAAGCAATTGTCAGCGTAGGCACAGACCAATTCACCCACAGAATGGCCAACAATGCCATCGGGTTTGACATCAAGATGTTTG
This sequence comes from Chamobates pusillus, assembly GCA_034699945.1. Classification (NCBI taxonomy): domain Eukaryota; kingdom Metazoa; phylum Arthropoda; class Arachnida; order Sarcoptiformes; family Chamobatidae; genus Chamobates; species Chamobates pusillus. The sequence goes on from JAQGCQ010000125.1 coordinate 9,656, forward strand.
AGGACATCCACTAATGCTATTTGAATGGCAGCCAAAGATATAAACGAATTGAGCGGACAATCGATAAGAGTTTTGTTGTCTTCCAAAAGAATTGTCATTAAATCGCAATTATATTCACTCAGCACTTGTGCTGACTTTTGGACAGATTGAGAGAAAACACTCAAACACATGAGTGACTTAGCCATACCCGCCCACTGACTACCCATTCCTGAAAAAATATACCAAACTTGAGGTTTAGTTTCGGAGACTCTGTTTATCGTTATTTCATTGAAGTCTTCTTCAGAAGTATTTATGTTATCAATTAATGCGAACCCTCTGTAAGGCATTCCTTCAAAATTATTTCTCTGATTCTTAAAGGCACTCGTCTTTGAAATTTCATTGATAAGGAAGAGGTAGTCTCGAGTCATCTTTTGTCGAGTTTTTGATGTATTGATTAATGAATATTTGAGAGAGTCTTCAGATCGACCACACATTAAAACGAGTCGAGGTATACCATCAAATATATCATAGTTGTCTGGAGATGGTTCTCTACTATCTGACCTGGCTATTACATGAACATTGACTCCACCGAATCCAAAACAGTTGAGTCCAACCAATTTTTCTTTAAAGGGTGTGCTCTCTGTTATTGGTTTCAAAATACCAGAGACCAGACCTTCAATTAAAGGGTTCGGTGTTTTCATATGAATATTGGGAGGAATGCACTGGTTTTGCATCGAGAATATCACTTTTGTGAGCGAACACAAACCAGATGAGCCCTCTGTGTGTCCAATACTAGCCTTGACAGCACCAATGAGCAAGGGCTCTTTTCTATCTGTAAAATTTTATATTAGAATTAATTGTTTATCATTTTTCGTTCATTAATTAAAATTCTCAAACTTTTAGATAATTTATTATTTATTCTATAATATAATTACTTTTATTTGAAATATCTGATCATGCTAATATTAAATTTAGTTGAAGGTTATTCTGCTCTTTTCAAAACGAAGGTTGAATTGCAGTTCGGTCTAGTTTTCATATTATTTAATTTGCCTAGGTTAACTGACAATTCGAGCCAATTTTGTTTGACTCAATCAATAGTATAACCTCTTTTGGATTTAGAAATTAGAAGAAAAATGATAATAAGCAGCTAATTATATCTAATAATCTTGATAGATCTTGATTTTACACAAACAAATACGAAGCGCACTACAGTTCAATGCTTAATGAAGTGAAGTTGTTTTACAATGGCTTATAATTATGGAGAGGTATCATATTCTGCATGATTTCATCCAATTATTTCTTTTAGTCATTTATAATGAGTTGAATCAAAATTTGATAATATTTACGATAAATAACAATATAATAATTTCAAGTGTGAAAGGTATTGACACAACCCTTACCTGTGCACATTGCGCCCACAATAGCTGCCATTTCTACTGGGTCACCCGCTTGAGTACCTGTGCAGTGAGCCTCGACGTACTTCACATCGTGAGGATTGATATTAGCCTCGGCATAGGTTTCGCACATTAGGTTACACTGAGATATAGAGGACGGGAAGGTTATACCCAACTCCTTAAAGCCATCGGTGTTTGTCTTCGTGTGCACTAAAGTCGCATAAATACGTTTGGCTTCGCTTTTCTTCTGAAGCACAACCACAACACATGCCTCGCCTTTTGCATAACCATTAGCGTCGCTGTCCAAACACTTGCAGTGACCGTCCGGTGATATCATATTTAATTTATAGAACTGAAGCACAGAATAAAAATTTGTGTCTAATTTTATTCAAAGCTTGAAATTACCTGTAATTGAGTGCTGGCTCTCAAAGACATGTTAGCCCCGACCACAATAGCTCTGTCGCATCTGTTGCTTCTGAGCGAACAGAGAGCCTCGTGAAGAGCACAGAAACTACTGGCACAGGCGGTGTCGTATACCATTGAGGGTCCGCTCAAATTGAATATTTGAGCTAATCTTCCGGCAAAATGCTGTTTATAACCAATTGCTTTGGAGTAGTCCTCTGCAATAGCACTAGGTACCTCATCGAAACAATTGCCAATAAATGTGCCTGTTACTGTTCCGCCCAGACTGTTCGGATCGATACCTAGCAATCAATTTTCAATATTATATGAATTTTTAATAAAAATAATTTATTGTTTCAATAAATTATGGATTTTAAATATGTTTATTGAATTTTTCTTCCTTGAATTGATTTTAAAAAATGATGCTCAAAGCAGCTAGTTAATTATACCTTATTTGTCATGAACTTCAAACAGTGAATAAAGAGGATGTGAAAATTTGGATCAATTTTAGTCATAATTTTTTTTCTTAAACTTCCTATAAATATCTTTCATATTGTCTGAAAAATATACATTTATTTCACAATTTTGAAGATATTCTCAATATTTTATTCATTTATTCTCAACGAATCTTTTGAATATTTAAATAAATTATGAATGAAGACATACCTGCGTCCCAAACGGCTTCATATGTGAGTTCAATCATAATCCTGATCTGTGCGTCCATTTGATTGGCCTCAGACTCACTCACATCGAAGAAGTCGGCGTCGAATTTAGAGATGTCTTTCAATTTTCCACTTCCTTTCGGAAGACCCAAAAAGCCTAACATTTGGATAAATCAAACTTGTTAATCTCAGTTTTTAATCAAATTAATTCTTGTTCAAAATTTAAATAGATAACTTACCGAAGGGCCATCTCCGCTCGTCTTCGACGACCATATCCTTCTTTGCATACAAGTTATCCATAAACTCGTCTACATTTTCGCATTCTATAAAATTCCAATATTAATCATGGTAAACAAAGAATTATGATGGCTAATTTAGTAACTTACCAGGAAACCTTCCAGATATTCCGGAAACGACAATATCTTCAGTTAAACTCCACTTTTTATTCATATTTAATCTTAAGTTTAACGGAGAATAAGATTACTATCAAAACATTATATGTTATGTTCAGAAACGGAATGATTTATTTTCATCACTTTTATCAACACTTTTGTATTGCTTTCTCTGAAAAACACGGGTTTTAATGCGAAACAATTCAATATATAGAATACGAATTTCTCTTAATTATTATTTTTCACAAAATCAACACTTATTGCAGTTCTTTCTGTTCAATATTTTGGGTAATTTTCAAAATAAAAACTTTATTTGCGAAACAATTCTCCACTCAATCAAAATCGCTCAGCACTTGATTCAAATTGATTGAAATCACGACTTATTGAAAGGAATGACTTTTCAACAAAACTGATGAAAACCCAGAAAAACAAAATTTCAATCAAAAAAGAAAATTAATAATAAAACTCACAAATGATTTCTAATCGCATCAAAAATGTCATAAACCATAGAATTAAAACTTCATTACTTAGTTTTGATCTGAAAAACCGAATTTAATACTCATTCAACACTCAACTATCAAATTAATTCAGAAGCAAAAATTCCCACAACATTTTTGCACAGAATATCAACAATAAAATGAAACGACACTCAAAGCACAGCACAGATTGTGAGTCCAATTTGAGACTCACGAAACGGACAACGAATGAAACACAAAACTGTTGTTTAGTTCTGACAATAACTGCATTCAATTGATTGCAATCAATGTCAGAGTCGTATCAAACAAAACATAAATCGATTATAAAAAAAAGTGTAACACTGTATTAGAAGAAACCCAAATAAATATTAAATATGATGACCAAGAACACCATCATCATAAGAATATTCTAGAATACGTTTTGATCAAGCTTTTTAATATCAAAAATTACTTTTAATTGAGATATGAATCAATAAATACCTTGTTGAAATTTATTCTATATATAAGCTTGATATGCATCCTGCAATTCTTCAAGAGAAGAACCCTGGCCATCATCAAAAGAGTACATAATTAAGCGAATGACTAGTGATCCAAAACAGACCCAGGAATTAACCGACCGAATAATTCCGTTAAAATAATAACAACAATTCTCCTCTATTTCACAAAAATCTATATTTAGTGACATTTTATTTGTATTTATCATTAGTTGAGATCTTTTTGACAGAAAATTTCTTTTATTATTGGATATAAAGAAGACTTTTCAACGATTGAAAAGACTTAAAATCACAGAAAAGTCCAATTAATTATCGATTTCTTAAGAAATTTCGTTATATGTTTGGGAATAGGATCGGGTCCTTTTCAGACTGTCCGTCATATAAAATCCCACAAAACAACGATTTGACATCTTTTTTGATTAATTCTTATTTTATTATATCTTTTTATCCAAGCACGTTTTCATCATTGTTAGCCAAAAGTTTGAAAGGGGGAAAGGGGGAAAGGGGGAAAGGGGTGGTTCATCTTTTAATAAATAACAATATTAAAGACAGCAATATTTAAGATATCAATCTCATTGAGAATTGCCAAGATTCATATTAATAAAATTTAGCTTGAAAATATATAACTTCTGCTAAAAATAAGATTAATATTCTTGTAAATTGAAAAATTATCACTAATATATTCAAGCATTTTCTCGAACTTATCTTTTTTTCTATTAAATTCAAGAATAAATATTTTCTCTGAAGTTTAACACAAACTTCAATATTAATTCAATTAATAAAATTCTGCGATAAATAAGAGTAAAAAAAATCTATTAAAATAGAGGTCAGAATAGACACGAAAAGTCTATTCTAATTAATGGAGTCGTAATTGAATGACTCGATGAGGAAAGGACTTCACAATTAATATTATTTTATAATAAATTGAATAAAAAAAAACTATAAAATATAAGACAAGTCTATAATTTATTTTGTTTTTAACATTCAACCAAAATAATTGAACCATGATCATATTTTTAAAAACAGATTAGTGTTACTCTGGGGGGAAGAATTTGTCCAAAAAATAGCTATACTCATTTTGGTTTATTAATAGTTAATCTCTATTATAATGGTAATTACCATGTTAAACGCAACAAAATAATTGTTTTAGTCATTTATTATTAAATTGCAATAATTTATAAAAACCCTCTAGTTAATTTAAATTGATTATCACCTTTCTAATAACGAATTAATAAATCAAGGTGACACTGACATCATTTTAATAAACTAAACATACTTAAATTCAACTAGCAAGCTTATTATAATTTGGATGAATATTATTCTTGGTCAATAAATTATAAATAGTTTCTGGCAAATAAATTGAATTCTCCTTGTTAATACAAGTCGAATATAAGTAATTATTGTATAACAACTTATATTTATGAGTCATAAATTCAAAGATAAAAATTTCCTTCAATTTCCTCAAATAATGGTCACGATTACTAGTAATGGTCACGTGTTTAGTATATGTAGTTATTTGGATCCACTCCACTGACCGATAATTACGGACTAAGAATAGTTGTTTGAATAATACCGGAAACTATCTGCACAATAGCTGTCAGTAAAGGGAATACCCATTTTTTACACAAATATTCATAGTTTACTATTTATCACTATTTTTGTAACAAATTGTTAATACAATAATAAAAGCAAACAATTCTATTGAATAGATGTTATCAGGGTTATTTTTTAAACTGATTCAAACAAAGGTTATTGAATTTTTTAATTATCAAGGCAAATAACCCTGAAGGAAATTGGCAAACTGTCGAAACTTTGCCTAATTATATCAAAATTAATTGTTATCTAGCTAATCAATTCAAAAAAGCATTATTTTTATCGATTTTTTTATTTTTAGACAAAAAGCAAACAAATTTAAAATTCAAATTCGTGACAATTAACTGACTTTTTTTTCAGAAAATATTCAATATTTGAAAAGTGTGTAAATTTTTATTCAAATATAAGAGGAATCAGAGTATGACTCGACTGACAAACATCTCTGTTCTGAAGACATAACTAATAATTCTATTATTTTTATGCGATTTTATATTTTTATTACTTTTCGGAATAGCTTTAAATAATATTATTTTAAATTAAAATTTTTAATTATGTTTTGAACATGGGTCATCAAGCTCCGTCGGTCTAGGGAGGGGTATAGGGTGGGGTAAAATGGCGGCCAAGATGGCGGCCTCCATAGACGTAATGTTAAAATTTTCTCAAGCCAGAGGGGGGGTCTATACCTGTAATGTTAAAAATTTTCAAAGTCCTAGGGGGGGTATTTAGGCTGGACTCCCCCCCCAGTGATGACCCATGGTTTTGAATGACTTATTTATTATAAAAATACATTCAAATACTTTGACAATCAATAGAAAAATATGTTAAAAAAAACAAAATATTCCACAAAAAATCAAATTGATTTTTATCATCAAATTAAAGTAAAGGTCGAGATTAACTTTTGCAATTTTTAATACCGGAACTTGCTCATCTAAAAAATAAGTTCTTGAAATCTGATAGTTTTGATTCAAAATTATCAGATTTCAAGAACTTATTAAAAATTGAATCATAAAAACTGAATTTATGAAAAAAAAGAAAAATGTTGACAAAAGTTAAAATCGATTCTTTATTAAATGAAAAGACCTTAAATCAAAGTTTTTCTAATTTTCAAAATTTAGTCAAACTATTAATTTTTATAATTTTGATAAATTCGATTATTTTTGATAAAGAGATTAAAGATTCAAGCTCAATCTCACTGATTTGTTTTAGACTGTACAGATAAATGCAAAACAGTGAATTTCAACTTTAATAGATAATCCATTCATAAAAATTTTAAAATAATTGTTAATACTTTGTGTTTCACTCTGAGGTTTGGCTTCACTTTTCTGACCGATAGACGCGATACCGGATATACTTAACTTTCGGATTTCTTGCATCGAGATAACCGATTCGTAGTCCCTTTCAAGCAATTGTTTGACCTCAACCGACATTAAAGGATCCATTGCCAGTTGACCAAGGGTGGTTGAACTCAAAAAGTCAATTGGACTCATGAATATCGACACATGAAGACTATCGAAAAGATGGCATAATATTATATAAATATTATTACAGATATATTGAGAGACACTTCAGAGAATTCCTATGATTTGATGGGATATTCCTTTGCCTTTGATCATTTCACCAGGGAAGTTTTATCAACTAGTTAACTAGAATAAAGAATTCTTATCTTTTCGATTGCAAATTATAATGTTTAAGTCGAAGAGAAATAAATTATTCAAATAATTGTCATAACTTAACCTTTTATAAATAAACATAATACTTTTGAGTAAAACATTAATTTTCGTTCATAAGAATACCTTGATAATATTAATTAGCGCGTTTTCCGTTAAAAATAGTAATCAATTTTTTCATTCATTCATCTCTATTGCAGTCAAAACACAAATTCATTCATTAATTAATGTCAAAAACAAAAGGTCTATTTCCTATTGGTTGCAAGATCATTGTTTAATATAATTCTTAATTATTCTAAGCAAAACGCCATCTTGGTCATCATTTAATTATTATAAACAAAATGATTAGATTAAAAAAATGTTTACAACGCACTCGACTTCATTGAAATAATGAATTAAATATTTGATTATAAAAGTTGACCGAAATTTATGTTTTCAGATAACAATAAATTCAATTAATTTTTTTAATAAATAACTTTCATTGAAATTATATTTTGTTTTTCGAATCATCAGAGATTAATCATATAATCTAGGTCGTTTAAATTTTATTCAATTGGTTTCAACTTGCTTAAAGTGAATTTGAGAAAAAAATCGAGATATTGATTTTTCAAATTAAATGTCAAATCTTTTTTTCATCTCAAAGCTTATGCGTTGAAAGTAATCATGGTAAATATTTACACAGAGTCTTTAATATTTGAAAAGTTCGCAATTTATTTGATATACAAAAATATAGTTAATACTTATCTTGATATTATTTTTCCGAATAATTTATTAATCATTAACCATGTTAACTTTAAACGAATTTAAGTTATTCTTCTTAATAATTGAATGTTTCACACAATTGTTATATCCATGTCTTTTAAGAATAAATAATCAAGTTAAGTTAACTCACTTATTTGACATGCAGTTGTCATCTATTATTTGTAGAGCACAGCCTCACAAAATTAATGGGTTGTAAAGTAATCCCAAAACAAATTAAGAAATCAGAAAATTTTACTGAATTTTACACAAAAATTAAATTAATTTATTGTTTGGATTTTCAAATACAAAACATTAATTACAGTAAAAATATTTCTTTTATTTCAAAACAAATATAATTTTTGAGAATTAATCTCTTGAATGTCAACCGAGAAAAGTATTAAGCCTTTTAAAAATTGATTAATTAATCTTTCTTTATTAAAATAACAAATAATAGACAAGATTAAATTATTTAAATCATTGAAAAGACAAAGTAAATCTCTTTTTGTTTGATGTCTCCGTCAAAAGAAATTTAATGAGTTTGTGGGACGACCAAGGGAGTATAGTATCTAGCAATTTGTTACAAACAATAATGAGTCGATAGCCATAGAATTTTCATAGAATGAAGTTAAATATAAAATTGCTCAAGGAAAAATAACTTAGAAAATGAGATGTTTTTTCAATTATCCAGAATTCTTGGTTATTCCGTTTCACCAAAAAAGTCATTAAACTAAAAGCTTAACCGAAAAGTTATAAAGAGATTATTGAATGCAATGAATAAGAATTAGATTTTTGGCTGAGATTTTCAAATGACATCACATATTCTGTTCACTTAATCGTTGATTAGGATTTCAAAAAATAAAGAGCAGTTTGTGATGCAACTGACTTTCAGATGAGTCGTGCCGTCCAATCAAATTCTGTGCTCAGTTTTTCCAAGAATTCAATTGAAATCCCAGTTCATATGTCATAAATCCGGATAAATCTGAAATTAATTGCAAATATTTTTCGTAAATAAGTATTATTTTGAAACATTTTGTGTGTGTGGGTGTGTGTGTGTGTGTGTGTGTGTGTGTGAGAGAGAGAGAGAGAGAGAGAGAGAGAGAGAGAGAGAGAGAGAGAGAGAGAGAGAGAGAGAATTATCTGAAAAGCTTTCAAGATAAGCTTTAAATCTTTATGACTAAGTTTGAAGTCATTGTTAACATGGACAAAATTGTCAATTTTGTAAAAAATAATAAGTTGAACAAATTGTGAAATTATTCTTCATAAAAAATTACCATGGGAACCACTTATCCATTTATAACTCAGTTTCTTGTAGCACACGTTGAGACTCAATATTCTCGATGCGGACCACATGAGGCGATATAACCACTGAAGGGGTCGTCAAAGGTGTTAATCCCTACGTGTTTTGAGAAAATCAACGTTTAATATTCGAGGATAAATTAATATTCAATCAAATGTACTAGACAGTTATTAGCAACAGAATCTTACAGAGTTTCTTCGGCGCGCTTTTGACATCTGTCGGGGACTGGTATTCATTGTAAATGCCATGAAATCCCGATTCGATCGCATAAACATATATCTGAAGACAATAGCAATGACTGCCATTAGATATACAAATAATATGAGACCGATATATATGAATGCATTGCGCGACGATTCTTCATGTGATTCCAAGATCATTTCATGACCATCGCCATGGAATAACTTTTGACCTAGCTGAACGATTTTCTTATTGTTTGTTCCTAATGTAGAACAATTTGTGCTACCGGTGCTCACAGTACTCATCTGTCTACTACAATATTCAAAATATATCAATAAATATGATTAATCACCAAGATAGAACTTTTAAAATCAATTTTTAACCTAAAGTATTAATTATACATGCACAACAAATATGTCTAGAGTCAATTTCATAATAAAAATCAGATTTAGTATTAATCAAGTTAAGATATTTACAGTCTCAGACATTTGCGAGAAGTGCTGCCCATTTGTGTTATTAAGAAATTTGTTATAATTTATTATTCACCATGATAGTTTTGTGACTATATGAAATATTATTATGAAATGATACATGTAATATTATATGCCTGGTTGGACAGTATCTTGCACAATTACATCTGTCACATGCAGCGAAAAATAAGTTTTTTTTCATTTCGTTCCAAAAATATATAATAATATAATTATGCTAGATAAATTGAAAATATAATTTGATTTCAGCAACAGAAACAGTTTAAAAGCTAAATTGAGAAAAAAATGATCACAAAATTCAATTATCAAGTTCTTTCCTAGAGCTAAAGTGCACGAAACCAATTTCCAAGAAATATTTGTATGCCAACAAAAACTTAACTTGCTCAAAAACATTATTCAATATTTGCATTTGAAGTTTGCATATGAACAAATTTAATTTCAAAAATATGGCTCTAGGTAATTGCAAACTCAAGGGATTTACGAATTGAATCTAATTTAAGAGTAAAAATAAAATTCTGTTTTCAGACAAAAGGAATAAAAATAAAATCAAAGAATAAGTTTAAAGTCTTATTCATTAAACTCTATTTAGTTTTTATTTTGAAAGTATTTTATATATAAAATCGAGTTTTTCTTTTGCTGTCGAAAAGAGATTTTATCGCTAATTCTGAAAGCAATTTCACTGAACAACAGTGCGCTCAGAATGACATTCCGGAGACACTTATATCCACTAATAAAACAGAAGAACACTTGAAGTAAATAAAGAATAATATTCTGTGTGGGAAGTGGTCAAGGGGTTCACCTCTTTCAATTGCCATTATGACTCTCTAATAATGAGCTAGCTTGTTTTGTAGATAAATTTCTTATTGAGTACAAACATATTAACTATTTTTGTCCAACTGTTGCTAGGTAAGTTCCTTTCATATTTGATCTTAGACATCCTGATCATTAATGTTTACATTTGTAGTGAAAGACAAACCTCTTTTGAGAGACTTGTGATGTGAGACAGAAGTGAGGATCAAATTAACTTTTAAGGGGTTTTTGATCACAATTTTGTCTCTCATAACAGAACGGATTTGGCATTAATATCAAATTAAGCATCAATTTTATTACCTTGCTCATCATATCGTTATATTGATATAAATCAGATTCACAATAAAAGATATAAAATGAAATAGATAACAGTAAATAACGAAAGATTGTTCCTTCCTTTCATATTCTCTTTTAAGTCAAGGATGATCAGTGGAAGGGACTTATTTTGTGATTTACTAGTTTGTAATTAAATGATAATTTACTTGAAATTCTTCTTGATTAATAACTTACCATTTAGGGAAAATTATAACCAGGAGAAATTTCTAGTGTTGACAAATTGACAAATTTTAAGCTAGATAAGTATGCTCAGTTTTAGATGACTTCTAAATTGATTTAAACATCACTGAAGATATTTTTGAGGTTTAGATATGAAGTCGATATTTCTAACAATGAATTATTGAATTTTGTTCCTTAAAGTAAAATATTTTCTCTTTTAAAAAAATAAAATTTTTATAACAGAATAGAAAAAATGTAATTTTATATCACATTCAGTGTTTGACACGACTTTATTCCAAAAATTAAAGATTGAACAAAGAAAACGCCAACTTCTCAGTAAAATTTAAAAAAGAACTAGTTTAATTTCAATTCTAAATTATGCCATTAATATACAAATAATGAGTTTGTTTTGAAAAAATAATTAAAATATTGCGAATTTTTTAATTTTAGTTATTATATGTCTGTGAATAACAAACAAAATTGTTATTCAAAAGATGAATTGATGTGAAAGAAAATACCAAAAGATTATCTCAAAACAAAATCTACTAGATTAATCTTATTTTTCACTTAATATAAGTGATTCCAGTACTAAATTCCGACTCAATAACAATAACAACACTTTTTATGGACTAATCAATGAAATTAAGGCACAAAAACTAACATTTATTCTACACTTCATTACATAAAATGAAATTAACCAGAATTTTATGTTTTGACAGAAAAACCATTATATTCTTACACAATTGCCTTAAGAAAAATCCCTCTTTTGTACAAATGATCATGTTGAGATAATTTGAATAAATAAAACTATGTTAAAATAAAATAAAAAAAATCCCAAAACTATTCCAAGACTTATGGTGTGCTCTCAGTAATGCCCACGGGGGGGTATAGGGTAAATACCCCCCCTAGGAAATCGACCAAACCGGGACCCCCCCTGGAAAAAACGACATTTAACCTAACCAACTTTTTTGTATTTTGTGCGAAAAAAGATGGCGGGAAAAAATTTGTGAGAGAAATTTGAGAAATTTTTTTATCTGCCACTACCCCCCCCTTGAGACAAGATTTTTTTTAACCTAACCAAAAAAACACAAAGGGGGGACCAA
>JAQGCQ010000126.1:0-21713 GCA_034699945.1 Chamobates pusillus
AAGTGAATGCGAACTACAGATAAGAATAAGAGAAAAGTTAAACGTCAAGAGATATATCACTGAAGGCAATGAATGGTCAGCCAAAGGAAGTACCAAATGTCGAGCAGAAGACACAACTTTTCTTGACTTACAATATGTGTGGCTATAAGACAACGGATGAGATATGAGATTATGAGTGACTCTGAGCTCTGACTATAAGCTATATTAGGTTACAGTTATTTGATTGTAGACCACAATCACCACAAGACCAACAAAAATCTAAACTAATAATTATGTGGAAGGACTGCATATATGACTATCGACTTAAGTGAACACAAATTAAAGTTCAAAATAACAAAAACATTCTAAAAAAGGAACGGTTTGTTTCTAAAACAAATCCAATTGCATTCTTCACAGTCGACGAAATTTGTGAAAATAGGAGTTATTTTTTGAGCTAAAAATATATTCGGTCTCACGTTTGGCAAACATTGCATTTTTTAAAGTGACCCCACTTTTCACAAACTATTGTCTAATGGACTCTTGTTTTCCTTGAGAATCAATGTCAGCGAATATTTGCATTCTTTCACTTCTTAATTCTGTTCAGTGTTTAGGCAGTGCTGAGGCTCTCCTCTCTTAGCACTGAATTTGATAGCTTTGATAGCTTTCATTTGCACTTTTGTTTTCGCTATTCAGCGCAACATCCGTTTTGCTCTTCTAGAAAAAAAAAGGTGACTCAGAGCTCAGCACTCGTTAATGACACCATTGCTAAAAAGTTTTAAGACTCTCAATGGTAACACAGGAGAGGCAACAGTGAAAAGTTGTGTCAATACAGAGATCTCTTTACAGCTTTTTTGTATATTTTTCGCGATTAAAAAAACTTTGAGTTTGAGTTCAATGTCAGACATCAGACATAAAATAAGAGGAAAGTAAAGAAAGAATTTTTTTTTCTCAGGAAATTCAATATTCGCGTTAATTATGAGTCGAGCAAAATATCGATGTCTAACACTAAATGGTGTCATCGATCAGATATTAGCGCAAAACATATTCCAGGTCATATTCTACGACAAAATTGATTGGCAAACAACATATACAACGTATCCTTCAATGGATTAAACGTAAACACAATTCTTGACAATAATATCAATGAAACAATCGATGGATCACTTATAGCGTCGATTGGATCGCATATGGATTTTATCACATGATTTAACTCTTATTCAATAAATAAATTGGTCGCACATAAGACTCATAAGTCTATTGAACTGAACACTGGTATGGAATGGTATGGTATGCACAGCACTTGTTGTTACTCATTCTTCAGTTCATATTCGATCAAAAACTGAACGAAAGCCAATCTGAGTGAAAGCGTCGCTCATTTTTACGGACCGGCGATAGAGTGACGGTATTTCATGAATCAGCAAATGCTTGGTTAGCCTATCAATAACTGAAGGCATGGCTTTGCCGTCGTTCCTGTCGTGCCAGTGCTGTTTTGTATATACTTTCGATTTAAGCCCCTCTTCGGCGGAGGTCCCTGTTCACTATAGCTCGTGCCATATCGATATATTAGTCATACGCTCACACATTACTATTATTGCAAACCATAGCATCACCTCTACTCTACTCTACTCTACTCTGCATTGCTTTAGTCCTCAACTCCGGAGAACATTCTCATACATAATCCAAACCTTATTCCGAGCCATTGATGCGGAGCGCAAAGGGATTTCAATATTGGCTCACAATTGCATTTAAACGCAAAATAAAGGTTTTTGTGGACAAAGAGGTTGACTCACAATATATTCAATAAAAAAGACAACAATTCTTTTCTATCAATTTTTAAAATCATTTCTTCATTTTATCAAATATTTAAAACAGAGAAGTTGTGAAGAGGGGTGTCGTTCCTAAAAATTCATTATTCTTGTCATTCCCCTTCCTGTTTGAAGAGGAGTTTGAACCCGGAGTTTTCTGGAGCTGACAAATCTCGTTAATTAATAATAATAATAAGCCCCGAGTTTTGCGTTGCACATCCTCTAAAGGATTATCGAGATAGAAACCCCTTATTCAACGCCTAAGGACTGCTGTTTCTGACCGGCAGTCAGTCACTACTCTTATGTTTGATAAGAAAATCTTATGCAATATTACCATTTGAGAGGAATTCCTCGGTTTCGTTGAGATCTTCTTCGCTGTTATTTTGGAGTTGGCTTTAATTCGGAGCAAAAAAAAAATAGATTTAAAAAGATTTATAGACTGGAGTCCACTGGACGTATGCAATACAGGGTTGACTTGACTTATGCCAAACCCAAGAATAATAAAATATTGAATGCATTTAGTGTTCGACACTCACTGACAGACTCGACGATTTCAATTAGTAATACCCCGTCCTGTAAGTCAGTTGTGAGGTCGACAATACTGCGCTGACTATTAGTCTCTCCGTTAAGCTTTGAATTTGATAATGATATCGATTTAGTTAAATTAGGAGTCGTTCCTCTTCTTTCCAGATAATAGTTGGCCCAATCCGTGTAAATCTGTTTATTGTGAAAAAAATTTTAATTGAGTTAAAAATTTTGCTCAAAATTTCAAAGAGAAATCTAATCTCTAAAAATAGTTTTTAACGAAACAAAAGTAACATTTAATGCTTAAATGAACGCCAATTCAAGACTTAAATAGTTTTAAAGCAAAATATATAAATACATTCAAAGGGAATGACAGAAATGAGAGCCAAACAGTTGTTAATTCATATATTATTTGGAGATTTTATTTTCAGTGCATTAAATGATATTATTTTACAGGACTTGACGTTAGCTCAGAATAAGTCAAAAATAACTGCTTTTCTCTCTTTTCTTAAATGGTTGTCGTTATGAGGAAAGTGTTACACAAATTATTTCCATATAAATGTTTGACACTTTATTAGCGCTTAAATTGACTTTAAATCTAAAGAAAACGTATAATAAGTATCAAAACCTTAATTATCGACTGTTTTTGTTTGAGAATATCGAGTGAACTCTCAAGTGATTTATAATCCATGGCTTGTCGTCACTGAGATTGTGTTGAGCACAGCATCAAAAAATATCGCAAATTAAACAGAAATAAAAATATTCTTTCAAATTCATTGAATATATATTAAAAATCTGAGAATCATTTAAATTCAAACATAAATCAATTGAATTCAAATATTTTGAAATTCACTTAAATCTTGAAATCAAAGAAAAACTTTTCTCAGAATATTAAGTAGTTTTTGAAAAATAAGAAATATTTTGAAAGGATTTGATATTTGAATATAATTTTAGTCGAGAATATTATTTTACACATAGTTTTCAATTATAAAAGACTTTAAATCGTTTTGGAGTCAGATATAAGACGGCGAACAACTGATCACAAGAAGAGGAGATTGACTGCTCTTCACTAAAATTTTTGTCTCAATTTTAGGTCTCTCCTCTCTGTTCATGTGCTCACAAGTGATGCTATATTTGTCTACTTATGGGACATGTGCTGTGGCTCTCCTAATGTGATGCACAAGAGGTGAGCATATCTTACATACATTCTGTCCTCTTTAGAGATAGAGTTTGAGTGAAGCTGAGCACGTGTAGCACTCCGGGAGAGATCTTATGGCACATGCACTGGTTCTGGCACTGGATGAGCAATGACTTCAATCATAGCAATGATCAAAGAAATGAGTTCCAGAGTCTAAGTCTAAGTCAAAGTCATTTAAGTTAATGCAAAATAAGACAAAACTCTACTTTAAGTGAAAGAAGTAAACAAAACATCGTTTGGTTCGGCATTTGGTGCTGTGTTTGCCGTTTAGGACTCAAATAGTTTGCACTGAATTTGAGTACTTCTTCGATGGTTTGGCCAAACATATCAAACAAATATATGATATAAACTCAGACTTAATATAAACTGTTTAATGATTTTGAGAGCACCAAAAGCACCAAAAATGACTTATACTTCTCAGACAGCCTTTCCTTTCCCTCAAAACTTTAATTGCATTTATTATAAGCTATAATTCATATGAAAAAAATAAAGTGCCCGGCTTTTCGTTAGACACAAAACAAATTCACCAAGTTAATTGCATAACATTACAGATAACAAGTAATAGATGATAGAGTAAAGTGCTCTGCTTTTTCATTATGCTATTTGCACTCACCTCTAAAGTTGTTTTTACTCTCACATGATTTGCCTGATTATTATTACGACAATAATGTTGATTAACAATAGGAGCTACTGATGTGTGTCGGGTCTGACCTAATAGAAGAGTCATGACCTTAAATAATTAAAGTGAAGGATAGGTACCATTAAAAACAACACAAAAGGACAGTAAATATATCGAGTGATAAACTGAGTGCCAGTTTTATAGTGCGGTTAAACTGTCGGCAATACTTTTACCGCAAAACTGAACTGACATTCAATACTGAATGCAATAAAACTTTTTTTGTCGACTAAAATGGTTTGAAACGAAAACATTTGTGTAAAACATTTGAAAAATGAGTGAAAAACAATCGCAGAAACACTTTTACCAACTGATGGACTGTTGAACACAACTCTCCAAACAGTAATACAACGCGGAACTGGATCTCCTGAAGTAATGCGAGGAAGTGCTAACCAATGAAGCCAATGATGGCATTGAAGGTAAGGATAACGAGTTTGTTAAGTGAAAGATGAGTTCGGATCGGATTATATGTTGTGGCAAAAGCTGTTCACCAATGTATGCCATCAGGCAGTGTGTGTGTGAGTGTGTGCCTCGACTCCCAACTCATTACTCTATTGTATATAAGGGTTTGGATCACAATTTCTATTGAAAATTATAGCCGACAGACACTACTTGTTATACAACGACTCAAAAAGAAATCTGAGTTCGGGGGCGGCACACGTGTTAAACAAGACTCGCTCCAACTTCCACTCCATTCCTTCCCATTAGACTTAAAAGATTTTTCCAAATAATAAATTTGTCTCTGACTCTGACTCTGACCTATCGCTTCAATACTCAATAAAGTGATGTATCGATACATCAGAATAAGTGCTGAATTGAAGATGGGTTGGCATTACTTGGCACTACTCACTACTCAATAGAGGAGAGAGAGAACAATGCGATAAATGTCGGCAAAGAATCACAACTCAACTCATTGAACATAAGGGCTGAGAATCATTCGTAATAAGCGAGGGCTGAGAACAGCCTCACAACAGAATGAAGAGACAACAATAGCGTCTTCTGAATTCGTCACTCACTACAACAGCACTGAACAGTACTGAACAGCACTGGTATCTTATATGAGAGCCAATGTGAAGCAATACAGATGTTGGAAATTGCAATCAAATGATGAGGAAATCCAATAGTCTGTTCCAAAGGACCTCAAATTCAAAAGCCTGAGTGAACCGTCTTTTGTATAATAGTTGAGCTAACATTTGATTCTTATCGATACCTATTATTAATGTTAATATTCGTTACATTAAATGAAATATTCTATCATTTGATAAATTGTTAATAACTTTATATAATGTGTGTTCCGATCGGCGCTCACTCTCTATAACTGACTGATGAATGAATGGAAATAACATTTGTTTTGAAATTTATTACTTTTCTGTTTGTATTTTCCATACGTTTTGACAAAATTTATTTGAAGCGAAAGACTATTTTTGGAAACCTATGGAAAGGGTATGGAAAGGGTAAAGAACTCTTCATATGTGTTAGACATCATTAGCCAATAATAAGGAAAGCGTTTTCACACAAACACAGTCTGTTTGGTCAGAAAAAAAAACTCAAAAATGATTTATTTAAACATAAATTTGTGACACTCTTTCTCTTTCATAAAACTAAAGCCTTTTTGATTGATTAGCACTTCTTTTTTCACACAATTTGGGCGATAAAAGAGTTCTTCTCTTCATTGCATTCATTTTCACAAACATTTCATTTTTCCAAATGTTATGTAATTTGTGTTCAGAAGAAAAAAAAATCGAAACGAAAGTTCAATACATATAATAGACTTCACACACAATATATTCCGAACGCCTTTGACTTTATTATCGAATCATAAAAAATGAAAAATATTTTTTTGTCACATAAAAGACAAACATTAAAAATTTGGTTCAATAGATATAAAACTGTTTGAAGACATCTTTCAGTCATCCATAAAAAATTGGAAAAATATATTTTTTACTCGAATATCAAAAGTATGTTTTGGTAACATCTGTCTGAATATATCTTTCATAACAAACACTTTTTCTTTGCATTTTTCTAAACAACTCTTTTATTTGACTGAAGAGACAAATAAAGAGAAATAAATTTAAATGAATTCTTTGAATTCCGATATATTGTAGTAATGGTTAAACTGTGCGAAAGTCTATCCGTTTGGGAATTAAATGAGCGAATTGTGCATAAATATAAGCCTTAAGTGATCGACTCATGGAATTGGCTCCGCATAGCACTACATAACCATTTTCTGGTCAAATTCCTTCAAATAAGTTTGTATTGTGAGTCACACACACACACAGAACGAGTGCAAGTGCTCTACTAGTGCTAACCTAGTCCTGTGCCTCATGTATATGAATGCCAATTGAAGTGCACTGTAAGCTATTGTATCAAATAATTCAAAGCCAAACGGGAGAAATGAAATTCAATGACTCAACCATAGACCAGAAGATAGGATGTGCTCCCATCCAGACTAAGTGTGCCGATCGAGAGAGAGAGAGAGAGAGAGAGAGAGAGAGAGAGAGAGAGAGAGAGAGAGAGAGAGAACTGTTAGACCAAAAGTGAAAATAGAAAATATACACTTTTGGGGAGAGTTATGGTTAGGGTTGGAAAGTGAACTCCAACTTTATTTAATCGAAATCACTTATTCTGTCAATAATTTGAATATTTTAATCATTGATTCAAATGACTTAAATATTTTCTTAGATGTTTTCCTTAATAAAAACTTGATTTTAGAATTTCATCAATATTTGAGATAATCATGCAATTTATATAAGTGTGGAAGAGGTTGCTTCCTAGATTCCATTTTTAATCTGAAATTCTTACTTAAACAAAATTTGACAATAAATTTTGTAAAAAAATTATTTTGGTTAAAATGAAGTATCAAATGAGCTTGCTACATTTAAATGCAAAATTAACTAAAAAGATGGGAAACTCGTGAAATGTGAATCCATAACAGCCTTAAATGCAAACGAGAAGCGATTGAGTCACTCAATGACTGAATGGGAAGAATATAAGCACAGATAGAATCGGAGGAGAAGGAGATTACGTGATGGGTCTTTAATTGGTTCAAAATTGACAATTTTCTCATCTGATCGACCGAACGATATTTGGTTAGAAAAAAGAATAACATTATTCTCCGCAAGGATTTGATGTCAGTATATGTTATATAAATTTTTATTTATGCGTGAATTCACACGAAAAGCAAAACCCAAACCCAATGTCTCTCAATGTCTACAAAAGTCATGCATTTTTGCTGAAATATTAGTCAATCGGGAATTCTGTGTAAGATATGATTACCACCGAAAAGACAGGGACGACATGAGTCGCAATGATGGCCAACAACAACAACATACAAAGGCATGAAAATAAAAATCAGATCAATAGAACAGAATAGGAATAATACCATTCCTTTAGATATAATAGACGAATATGTTTGTGAACAGTTGTGCCGAAACTCATCTGTCTTTCGTCTCTTTCTTGTTTTGGTTGAGTTCACACAATATAAGAGTTATTATAACTCAAAACAACTGAGAAAAATGAATTGCAAAACCAATCGGAACAGACTTTTTGTGCTTTGATTCCAATCCTTCCTTAAATGCATTTCTTTTATTTATTATTATTAGCGATGAATAGCATTGAATATTAACTCCATTTATACTCAGTTATACTCAGACTCTTAAATACTGAATGAATTTTTTTTTCTTTGAATGAGAAAACATTTGAAAAATAAAAACTTCATATAATTAACAACTGATTATAATAACAAGTTTATTTTAAGAACGATGAATAAAATTATCCTTTTTTTCATTTGATAGGATTCTAAATATTTATCATTTAATATAAATTGCTATCGAATTATATTTTTCATTTTAATCGAGTAATTATTAAAATTAGTTTTTTCTGTACTTTTCTGTACTTCGCTCTTCCTTTGGAGTGTTTATGGTTTTCAGTTTCTCAAGGGTTGGGTTGAGGTCAGAATGAAAAACAATTTCAATTATATGATAACAGCATGAATTGGTTGGAATAACTGCACTCAAAAGTACTTAATTATATTAATGTTAGAAAACTTCCTCATATAATAAGAACAAAATAAAGCATTCAATGCTTTACACGAATATTAATTTTAATTCAAATGTTTGCTGTGTTTTGGATATTAGTGCAAAACAACACTCTCTCCGATGTAATTAACAGCACAACTATTTCACACATTTCTCTCCGCTATTTCTGAATATACAAAGAGATCAAAACAAAACAGAAACAGTTTATTAAATTTTGTTTCTCAATGTTATCTTTAATATTTCTCAACATTAATAACTAGTTTTCCTTAGTTTTACTCCAATTCACTGTAATTTTCATTTTCTTTGAGGAAAAGAAATTCCATTCTTTCACACAAAATATTTCCACATTTTATTTATGAAAATTTATTTGAAACAAAAATTAAAATTGATTTGAATAATAGTTTCTGATATTAAAAATATGTTCAAAACTCAAGAAAAAAACAAAAAATTGCTATAAAGTTCAATAATCCGGTGAAAAATTAATTTAGCAAGCTTTTATAAACTTGACAAAAAATAAATTATCAGAAAAGTTATATATTCCGACAAAAATCCGAATATTGATTCAAATATTTCTAAATTATTCAGTTTTTGGTGAAAATGTTTGCAGAACTCAACAATCATTAAAAAGGCGATGATTTATGACTTATGTCTCGCTTTTTGTACTTCTTTTACGCTTATTATAACAAATGGCTATTAACTCAACTTTTCTATTATTATTTCAATTTTCTCTTTCAAATGTTGTTTCGTTTCTGTATTTATTCAAAACAAGAGACATAACAGACAACAACACAGACTCTAAAAGGAAATAAAATAATTGTTTATACGATTTCATTGAAGCAATGAAAGGAAAATTAGGATCAAATCAATTATTCAAAACAGTTTTCTCAAAGACTGTGTGCAGTGCATTGTTTAGCGTTACTTTGGAACAGTGGACGTCTAACAAAGCCTAACCCTCTATAATGCAATTGTATGTATGGGTCAGATAGTGATGCGCTCACAAAGAAAGTAGTCCTTTGGTTCAAACCACACAAATCTGATGGGAAATCAAACCCCTATTGTTGCGAATGAAAACTGTTTACACATCTTTTTCTACGTTTGTCTGTCGTCTACTTCAATGTCAATGGCATGCAGTCTGTCCTTTGATTTTAAAAGACGAGACAAACTTCCCTAAAATTGTGATCCGAATGAGACATAGCTTTAAGTTAATTACATTCATAACTTGGGTCTCATTGAATATCACTCATTGTTTTGTATGAAATACGAACTGATAGTTAGAACTGATATCAAACTCGATGTCAAAAAAGATAATCGAAAGCAAATCAGACGTCGAAAAGATGTGATTGAAAAGAGGGAGAACTCGACTCATCACAAATTATAGCTATTTTTTGGTCTTATATTAGACAATATAACATAAGAGTAGCTTTTCTGAAGAGGAGGAGGAAGTCGTTGAGAAGTGAGTGCGTTCGCAATATTTTTGTTACCTTATATTGGAATTGATTTTGTCTGAGAAAAGTGGTTCAGGCATTGAATATATGGCTCAACACAACGTATAAACCGAAGCGTAAGCCTCTTCTTAGCGTCAGTTTTATATGATGTTGTGTTCAGTACTAAAGTATCCAAACTGTTCTTAACTCGATTTTAGCACTTAATTAGTTTCTGGATTCCTATCTCTTTGAACATAAGATGTAATGAAAATTAGTCGAAGTACTTATACAGTGCTGGGAGAGGGGATACACATTGCAAAGAGCATACAAAAAGTTAATATTAAGTTACGGCTAATTCTGAGTGAAAACACATTAATTGCTTAAAAGACACTAAAGTGTAGCCAAAACTGAAACGAAAAGTTTTTTGTTATATTTTTAGGAGTTTTGTTTCGAAACCAATTTGTATGAAACGGTTGTCTCGACTCTAAAGACGAATAAAACGGAGATAAAGAGAAAACAGTAAAATAGTGGTAAAGAATCTCAACACAAGAGAACGGATAACAGAAGGAAAGGTTGTAATGAATGGATTGCAAGTAAAACCTATCTCTCGATCATTTGTGAGGCATTTAGTGCTTAAATAAAGATAAATGACTCGAAATCAGACACTTTTAAACGTAAGGAAAAAACATACGAAACAACAATAAAATCGAAGCCATCGGACAATAACTGCTATTTTCGGTGGTATTTCTGTTGATTCCAACAGAATTATATAAAATGTGGCTTTTCTATTGACATCCCTATCCCTAAACAAGTAAGACAGCACCTACCTCACCATTATGGTAGACTCAATCCTTAGGCAAATACACATATATTTCTTTTAACCGAACAAAAACGAGTCGATTAGATAAACAGTTTAAATATTTCTCTCGATTTGATTTCCAAGATTTCTTGTGAGGAAACACTATTTTTTGCAGTGAATGACAAATGTTATTCTGTCCTATTTATACAATTTATGCCATAAAATATTACTTTTCCTCAGAATTCTTATGTAATCAACTTTTCCTAAAATAAATAATCGATTTGAAAAAGAGATTGTTTTTTGTTTGGCATTGAATTTAAAAAACTATCGGTAAATAAATCTTTGAAAATCGACTCATTATTCTCATACAAAAGGGAATCAAAATCTATGTGAGAATCAAATGGAGCTCTCATTTCTTGTGAAACATTTCTCAAATGCTCTTCAAATCCAATGGGTTTTGATTTTATTTGACAAACACTTAAATCAAAAATAATAAAAGACTGCAATTATTTCAATGAATGGCTTCAGAATTACTATTTATGTAAGAATTTTATATTTTTGGTGAAAAATATTTTCCAGAAAATGACTTTTTGACAGAAGAGTGTCATTTGATTTTGTGAGAGACGTTGAAAATTGAATAAAATTTTCTAAAAACTGATGGTTTTTGAGCTTTCAGTGCTCTTTTCAGATGACATTAAGTTTTATTTATGGCACCAAATATTTTGAGCCAACCTTTTCCTCATACAAATAACCAATTCGTTCACCTTTTTTCAACTGAATATCATAATCAATATGAATGACTTGAAATGACTTCCAATTACTTTAGATTTTGTGCTTCAATTCATAATAAATGTGTTTTGAATGACAACACGTTTTTCTATCAAAAATTGTATGCAAATTGACTGCAGATTAGAGTTTTGTCGTTTCAATTGATGCAAATCAACGATAAGTTTGTTGTTTGAGTATAAAACTAATTGAGTGCACATCATATCCAATACAACGTTTCGTTAGAGAGTTGTCTTTACTCTCGAATATCGTTAAACTTAAATATTTTAATATTTAATCAAAAGTACACAAAAAATTAGTTTTCAACTGAAAGAGAACTCGAACTCCGAATTTATGAACTCATTTGAAAAATAAATAAAAAGTAGAAAATTGATCAAAAAATAAAAGAGTTAAAGAATATTCATTGAATTTTTCAAAACCACTAATCATTTGTTTTTTGAGATATAAGTCATTAATAAAATAAAATTGAAATTAAAATTCAGTTTGAAATCTTATATTCATTTATCGGTTCACGAAATTTGAAGAGAAAAGCAGTTAAACGTTTAGAAAAAAATGCATTTATTTATAAAAATGAGAATAAATTAATCATAAAAATAGTGCACATGTTTTTCAACACAGAATCAAATGAAAAGATGATTTGAAAAAAAGTTAATAAACTTGTCTTACTTTGAGTTGAGTTTGTTTATTATTGACGGCACTGACTGCACATCTGGCCGTCGGAAGGCTCGGCTGGTATTCCATAGTATTGGACATAAAATATATTCAATTTAATGATAAACACAAATAGTGTGTTCACTGAATCAACATTTATTAGGACATGACTTCATTAAACAAAAATTCAATTCAAGCGACTCAACAGAGAAGATGCGCTCAGAGAGGAGGAGTGACTCCACTCCTAATGAAATGCATCAATGAGTTCATTCATTATTACTTTAAATAATTGTTTTTTGACTAATCGTCTGCACACCTATTCAGTGAGAATATGCAAAATAGACTCAACAACACCTTAACTAAAGGCAATGCCTTCTTTGGTTGAGGACATACATAACTGTCGAGCAATACATCAAATGACAGGAATTTTAAGCTTTTAGTGATGTTTTGGACGGCACTAAAAGTGCATCAAAAATAGCGGTCCTTATTCTGAATCGGATGAGTCTTTTCGGCACTTTTAAGACGAACACAAAAGTTAGTCAAAAGTAGTTTAGACTCGACTTAAGTTACCATCGCTTCGGATATATGCCATTAAATTGGTTTTGCTGTGAATTATTCATATTTGACTTGTGATGGCTTCTGGCGGTCTTCTCACTATTTCCAAACACCAGTGCCAACAAAAATAGCAAAAACTTTTTTTGCTCTTCTTTTTAGCACTACTTTTTCTAATACCCTAAAATCTCGTGGATAAGCCGCGGCTTATCTAATGAAAAAAGTGATTTTTTTGGGGAAAATGAACAATTCGGCTTATACATGAGTTCGGCTTATCTATTGATTTTATAAGAAAAATATTTTTTTTATAAATCATGAAAATTTTTTTATATAATTAGATTATTTCGGTAAATGAAAAGGGATATTAAAAAAATTACACGAATCTGTACATGAATTTTTATGGCGAATATGGATTTTACCATTCTCCACGGCCAATACATGAGATCGGCTTATCTATGAGTTCGGCTTATCTAATAAGTTTTTTTCCTTTTAAAAATTAGCCATTCCGGCTTATACATGATTCGGCTTATCCACGAGATTTTAGGGTACTATTTTCACATATTTTTTAATACACAAAAAATAGTAGTAATGGTGTATTAGAAGACATAAAACTTATGATCCGTTTTCACACATAATATGGTTGCAGTCAATAGACTAACGGAGAAATCGAGAGGAAGAGTGGCTCATAAGATGTGAGTCCAAGGAATGGAACACAACATAACATATGAGAGAGTCTGAGACTCACATTTTGGATCTGCATTTGACGCCACTTTACAGATAGTGAGCTTCACTTCACTATATATAGCGTTCACTGAATTGCATTCAACTTTATTGTAGTGAATGTGATGTGTGTTATGTGTTGTGTGTTGTGCTCCACAAATGTCTTGAGTCGGCACAAAATCTATTGAATTCTGAGTCAGGTATTGTCTATACGCCGACTCCTAAGAGTATTTCGCTCTATTCCTGCAAAAAAAGCTTTCGATTATTTGGTTTCTGGAAATTGCAATCGTGTTTAGAAACTATTAAGTTTATATTACTTCGACTTATTTTGCTTTTTATTGTTTTCTATTCAATACATACGTATATAAGAAGTATTAGTTTTAATGTAATTCACGTTTAATGACAGTTAATGTTTGTATCGCAAAGACATAAAAAATACTTTTGAAAATTTCATACACTTCTAGTAAGTAACTATTGTTTAAGAGGTATGGCCTTCAAAATAGAGTCATCAACTATAAGCTTGTTAATTTTTCATTCGGTAATTTAATTGAATGTTAGTGAAGAATCAAAACCACTTTAATTAGATTGTTGTGAAGTCAATTTGAAAAACATAGTAATCGTTAGACAACATATTAATATCTTTTCATTTTTTGAAAAGAAAGTCATTTTATCCGGAATTCAAAATTCCATATTTTAATGAAAACCCAGTTTTGTGTTACTTTGCGATAAAATTGGAGTCTTTTGTGTGTTTTGTGTGTAAACTTGAAAATAAAGTCAAAACAAATTCTAATTTTATACTTCGCTATAATTTGGTCGACAGTCGACTCATATTTCAGAGTTATTTGTTGGCTGAGGAATGAGTCGTTCCTTTCCTCTAAAAAGACATCACTATTTTAGCTGAAGATATAATTTTCTAATAATAATAATCCAAACATTTCTTATAACAAAAAACTTATTAAATGATAATTTTGGTGACAAAATTGATCGGTTGTCACAATGAATGTCCAAAATAACTGAATTATTCAGTAATTATTCTGTAATCAGATATTTAAATGAAAATTACTTTTTTAATGGAAGCTTATAATCATTGATTGCCAGAAGGCTTTCCCAAACGAATGTACTTCCATTTTAAATATTTCAAAGAATTTATTCACACTTTAAAAATATAATTTGTTGAGTAATTCACTTATAAACTCACTTACATTTAATTCAAAGCAATTAAAGTTATTAACTTATTTTGTTAACCGCAGGTCATTGCGCTCTTCAGATGGGGTCAGAGGTCACACCAATGGCTTGATTTCAAATTTTTTACTTTTTTAAAAAACATAAGATAGAAGTTTCAACACTAATAATAATTTATAAGTTTTAAAATTCAAAAGTGTTTTGAGTGGCGCTTCCTAAAGCACCTACCCTGTCAATGATCTAGCAGATATAAAATAATTGATTAATCGATTTATTTGCGAAAATTGTTTGTCCACTAGTTTTTCAAATATCAAAAATAACAAAACGTGAGAAAGAATTTGTTTTTTACTGATAATAATCAATAGATTTGGGATAAATTGAAATTTAATAAAAAGCTTTTTGTGATATTTGTGGACAAAAGACTGTCCTTTTTTATGGTATGTTATGTTATGTTATGGTAGCCCACAATTTTAAAAATAAATAAAAGCGTCTGAATTTTCAATCAATTTTTCAATTATGTGAGTAGTTCTCAGATTTCATTACAAAACCTCATAAAAGTCTACAAAAGCTTTTCAAAAATTATCTCAAAAATTTTGTCAACTTTTGTCAACTGGTCTTCAAATTGAGCCAAAAATAAACAAACGTCTGAATGGCCTCAGGTTTAAGTGGAGACCAAAAAAGAGAAGAAAAGATAAATTGTTGGGAAATATAGAGGAAAATACTGTATTTACTTCAAAACTGACATAATATTAGAGAATTGAGTTTTGAATTCCAAATATTTTCAGTTGAATTGAAGTTTCGTGTATTCAAGTAATCGAATCATATTATTATTATTCTATCAGAAAATCACAAAATTCTTGCATTAATGCAAAGAACTCCTCTTTTAAGTGCTGTCAGAGAAAGTAATTAAATTTAATGAACGACTAATTATAGCTCTCAATAATGAACTTTTTGGAGGAAACGGCTCTCAAAACAAAAATTAGTTGCAAAAGACATGAAAGACATGTCTCTCTTTCTAATGGAAAGGTTAATCAAAATTGGAATTTAGTGTAAGTTTTGCGCCAAAAGTGCTCTCATTTTGTTTCCTCATTTTCTTTATTGGATTATATTTATATAATAAGAGGTCTAAATATTAACTCAAAACGAGTGCATTCCTATTATGTCAATACTATAAACACCAACTCCTCTGCTCATCAAAAGCTGAGTCTCGCCCACAACTCACCATTTTTTATGTCATTTTTTCTAATCTCGAATTGAGATCACATTCAAAATAAACGATTTAAATAAATGTTATAATTTTTATTATTATTCTTAATCTTCGAATAAAATAAAGAATTTTTATTCATTTGAAAGCATCCCATTCCAGAAATATTGAGCTAGGTCATTGAGTAAATATAAGTTGTTGGCGGATTTGGATGAAATCCTATGAATGATTTGAGGGAAATCCCCTTGGCCATTTGAAATGCTGGCATCAGCTTTATTTCATAACTTATTAGAGACAGTAATGCCTTCCCATAAATTTGTTGGTTGGCTTTTATGGCCGTTTCAGAGAAGAGATGACAACCCTTTCATATGTTGATAGATATTAAAAACAAGTTTCCGAGCATTGAATCAATTGAGTTATTTTTAATGACATAATTATGCAAATGGATCATGCTAATATTCATGCTATTAATTCGAGGATCAATTTTGTAAAAATGACTCCTTTTTGGTACGAAAATTGATTAATCTGTTGTTCATTTCAAACAACTTTTTTTGATAAATGACTGCTCTTTTCTGACGGATATCAAGATATCTATCCAATGAAATATTGAACTAAATTTGAACATAAAATCCATAAAAATCCGGACATTTTGCCAAACATTACAAACAATCAAATAATGAAATTCAGAAACAAATATGATTTTGAGAGCAGAACACAAGAATTTAAATGACAGTAATTTCATCTTTCAAATGGTTATTAAAATATTCTTATTATTCGAGTCGTGTTTCTTATGAATCGACTTTCAGTAAAATCGATTCAAACGATTCGAATAAATGTTTTTCAAATGACTCTGAATTACAGACATATATCTTATTTGATTAGAATTTAAATTATCTTTAATTTGAAAAACGCTGTGAAATGAGAAATAAGATCTTTAAATATTTATCTAAAATTCACGACTCATTGAAAAACAAAACCAATCGGTTTTAAAACATTTGGAAAAAATATCATAGAATTTCATCTTTTTTTTTTTGGTGGAAATTCAAGGATTCAATTGATTGATGACTTAATTCAAACCAATAATAAAAATATGTCTCAAGTATTTCCTGTGACTCCAAATATTAATTGATAGAAACAATTAAAGTTAATTATTTCAATTAAGTTTGTAGTTTAATATTTGCATGTTCATTTAAATGAAGTCAGAACACATACCTTGTTGAAGTTGAATTTTCCTATTCCAGAACACATTATTCTATTAGTTTGGGTTTAATCTTGTCAATTTTAGACTTGAATGCTGTCTAATTACACTGATTTAACAAATTTATAATAAAAAAATGAACTTGCCAAAATCCAAGGCTTCAAAATTGAACGAATCGTAGACCAGATTTCAATGTTAAATAAATAAATACATCTGGCAACATTTATTACATTGAAATGTTGACCAGTTTTAAACCAAGGGATAATCACTGTATAATAATCAAGGCCAAAAGTATATTTTGAAAACATTTTAATCAATCAAAAAAATCAACACTTTTTTACAGTTAAAGAATTATTTGTTTATTTTTTAACAATTTATATATTTATTAAACGAAACACACATTGAATTCTGAATGCAATCAAAGAAATATTGATTCGTTTTCTTCCAATTCAATAGATTTGAGAATTCAATGTTTAAAAAAATTATAACTAAAATTTGATGAATAGATGTTATGTTACTAGATGATATTAATGACAACACAATCAATTGGCACACATTTATTCGGATTGATTATCAAATTAGTAAAAAAAAGCACATTTTGTAATAATTTCATATATTTTCACTCTTTTGATAAATATTTTATTCTGTGCTCTCAATTATTATAAAATATTCAATTTATTACTAAATTTGCCCAAATTACAAAAAAACATCAAGGATATTTACAAAAATTAAAACTCTGTGGACAATAAGAAACGTGTTTTAAAGAAAAATTTTAATAAAAAAAACTCAAACAAATCGATGATTAACTCATTTGACGCTAAAATATCTGAATCTTCAAAAATAAGAACAATTATATAAAACTCAAACAAATCAAACAAAATATTTATAAAAACACTTCAAAAATATTGAAAATATTGAATCTTCAAAATATCAAAAAATATCAGACAATTTAGAAAACAAAATGAGAAATAATTTGTAAAATTTTCATTAAAGTCATCGAAAATATAAGATTAAAAATTTAAGAAAAATATTATTTCAAAATTATATTAAGTCTTTGAGTGATAGTTAATTGAAATTTGTTTTTTGTTTGTATCGATCGATAATTTAAAGAATTTTTTGTTAAGAAAAAGATTTTATTTAATTTTATTTGAGTTTAAGCCGAGTTTTTACTGAGAATAGGCTGTTGTTTAACGTCTCATTCAATGGCACTGATATTAAATATTTAAATTAAATAGGATTTCACTCCAGAGTAGGGCTGACTTTTGAATTCAGAGAATTTTAAATGAAAAATACTTCGCAAAGAATTTATTATTTATAAGGAATTAAACCGAAAACATATCAAAAGCAAAAACGTTATCAAAAGAAGGCATAAATGAAATTCAATTCACTCTTTCTTTAATTTTAGTGAATAACAGAATTACACTCACTTTCAGACCATAATTATCTTCGTTTGTGATAACAATAATTAAATTTCTAATGAGAATAACGAGAATTATCTATATTTCAAGAATAATTCAAAAGTATCATGGTCCAAACATAAGACATTGACATCTATCGCACTTCACTAAAACCAAAAGCAATGCTAGCTTTGAATTTGAGCCAACAGATGGAATACAATTAGCAAGCTAATTCTTCATTCAATTCTTTTGGAGTTTTGATCATTCATTGAATTGAAAATTTTAAAATCTAGTTTTAATTGCAATTATTCTAGACTTTAATGAAAATAAATAATTAATGAAATATAGAGAGACATAACAAATGAGTTTTTTTTAAAATACTTAAACAATGCAAACGACTGTAAAAACTCAACGCAAAGAATATCTTATTTTTTGAATTAAGAAAATATTTAGAAATTGATTTCTTTAAAGACTAAGAATTTTGAGATAAAATTTCGTTATCTCTACAAAAGTGTAGAGAAATTCAATAATAAAAGAGAATATAAAACATTATTTGAAATTATATGAAAAAAGAGATTTCTTTTATAAAGTAATTGAATAAAAAATGATTTTAAAATATATTTTAAGACTAAATTGTTTTATCACCTCTTCTTCGCCAATAAATTAAAATTATCGAAAAAGCTCTCCGAGTCTTTTCTTTGATGAGGAGTGGGTTTGAATGGAGGCAATTGTTGCCCTTTAATAATGTCGGCCGCCTTTTCGCCGATCATTATAATGGGAGCGTTAGTATTGCCGGACACGATCTTAGGCATTATGGAGCCGTCCACTACTCGCAAACCCTTTATACCTCCGAGAACTCTAAGCTCGGGATCAACAACAGCTGTGGGATCCCATGGTGAACCCATCTTGGCTGTGCCAACTGGATGATAGATAGTGGAGGTGTATGTTCGCGCAACACATGCCAGGTATTCGTCGCTCCACATTTTGTATATTTCACAGCCGGGAAACACTGTTGTGAACAGTTTTGCCCCAATATTTCTATATGCGGGGGTCAGTCCCACAGCGATCGAGATTTTCATGGCGTCGACCATCGATAGTATGTCGTCGGGATGTGTCAAATATTTTGGATCAATTATTGGCGGGTCGTATGGATTAGAGGAACGAAGTTTTATGTAACCGACACTCTTAGGCCTCAAAATGACCGGGTACATACTAAATGTGTCGTATGGCAGATAAGGCACATAAACTTTTTCCCACATTTCTCTCGTAAAGCCCTGTACTCTACGGAAAGTCTGTCCGTCGTCTGAAGTGGGCCCTCCATTCAACATATGAATCTCAAAGTCCGGGTAATCATCGGATTGATTGGCATATTTAGTCTTAATAAAGCCGAGACCTTCAACGCCTCCGAATGCGGTCATCGGACCTGTAAATCGGGTTAAGTTTGCAAATGATTAGTGATTTGCGAAAAAAAAAGAAATAATTTTTAGCATTAAATCATAATTCAGTCGTAAAAACGTTTGCTTTTTAGGCGTTAATAATGTTTTCCTTCGAAGCTATTGTTTGCGAAGAAATTAATAAAAGAAATGTTTTTATATCTAATAAAACACTGTTTTCTCAGTTGTGAACAGTTTTGGTTTTCAGGAAACCATTCTATATATAAATGCTATCATTTTTATAGGGCTTCACAATATGTCAACACTTTATTCAATTGAAAACCCAAAATATTGAGCATTTTTAGTCGACTAAAACGAATGATCTATTTTTTTCATTCCAGGAATAAAGTCATGAAAATTTCGTAATAATAATAAAAAAAAAGTTGAATAAAAGATATTTCTCTTTCGGTGCTATTAATCAAATAATATATGAAAATTGCATTAAAATTCACGACTATATTATGCAATGAATACTAAAAACGGTTCAATAATTAGTTTTTTTTGCTGTTTTTTGTTTTACTTAAAATCTAACCAAACATATAATTATCGATTTTAAAAATCAGTCAAACATACCATTAGACGATTCGATATTGAAATCATTAGACCATAACTATTGTATTCTGAGCTCAATTTGTTCTTTAAGTTTTCAATTTCCAATTAAGACATTATATTTAATGCGAATCATATTTAAAGAGTAATCAAATTATGTGAACAAATAAATAAATGTAACCAAGACAACTATTCTAAAATGTTATTTGAGTTTTTCTAAACTTCTTTTTGAAAGTTTTTCTTTAATTATCGAAAAGCGACTAAATTTTTAATGATCAAGGGAGATCAGAACTTTCTGGAAAATATTTTAAACTTAGAAATCTTGATTTATGTCTAGTTTTCAATTGAATATTAAGTGTTTTCTGAAAAATATTCTCTTTTTCTTTGATATTCGGAAATCATTAAAAGGTTTTGAATTTAATAGATATCTCGAGAGAGACTTCATTTAAGACTAAAATTATTTAAAATCTAAGTTTAATATTGAGATAAAAATCGATTTTTAAATTATTGAAATTGAATGCTAAGCTAAAGCATTAAATTTGATCAAGCAAATCATTCACGGAGTTTCAATTTGAATATTTAAATAAATAATTGATTAAATAAATATAAATTTAAATCAATTCGATTCGAAAAATAGTGATTTTAAGCTAAAAATAGAGTCAAAGTATGGAAAGCGTATCATTTGTTTGCATATTAAACATAATTAATAATAAAATAAAGAAATGGTTTACCCCTTCCCGCAGAAAAGTATGATATTATGTTAGGAATGGAGACAATCCTCCTTTGGATGAGAGAATATTTTCCTTCACACGTGAAATGCACTCCACCCGGATATATATGATCTTGGAGATTCTTTCCAACTGGTAGGTCGGCCAACACTGGAATTCCGTGAGACGCCAATTGATCTTTTGGTCCGATACCGGACAGCATCAATAGTTGAGCCGTATTTACGGAACCACCGCTTAATATGATTTCTTTTCGGGCGTAAACAATATGTGTGAGCGAAAAACGGTCGAATTGAACGGCTTGTGCTCTCTTGAACTCATTGAATATAACTTTAGTCACATAAGCAAAGGTCACCACATGAAGGTTGGGTCGATTTCTGGCACTTTGAAGGAATGCTTTTGAAGTGGAACAACGGGCGCCCCGGCGTACTGTGCCCTGAGGTATGGCAAAGCCCGTATGTGTTGGACCATTAAGGTCAATATTGGGGTATCCCAACTGTTTGCCCGCTTCTGGAAAGGCAGTGGCGATTGGACTCGCGTCGGGAGGACTCGACACTGTCAAGAGACCACCCACTCCATGATATCCTAATCATTTAAAAAATAACAGATTTTAATCGCTTTTAAATATTTTGAATATAGATTTGAACTCAAAAAATAAGTTTTGATTTTGAGATAAATATAAATTTGAATAATCACTAAACATATGCTCAAATCAATCGCTCAGAGCATAAAAAACTACTAATCATTGAAATGATGAGTGATTTTTAAAGAAATGAACAAAAAAAGATAGTTTTCAAATAAACGATTGAATGACCCTGAAATTCAGTACAATTTTTATTGTCGAGTAATTCGTGAGAATTTTGTTTTCCTTAT
>JAQGCQ010000127.1:0-21585 GCA_034699945.1 Chamobates pusillus
TTTTATTCACTGTAAGAAAAGCCTTTGATCTGAGTATTCAAGAAATGAAATATTAAAATATGAAAATTCATTCACACTTTTATCGATCACTTCTATTGTGTGCATAAAATCCAAATCCAGGTCTCGTTAGACGTCTTTCTCATCTAATATTTCATTTTATTTTCAAACATTTTTTGTGATCACATAATCTCATGAATTAATATTTTTTGCGCTAAAGATTTCTCATTCAAAACATAATCTATGATTTAAGGCAAGAACTCATTCGTGAGATTATAATTCAAAGATAAATAATAAAAATATAAGTTATAATACAATAAGTCATTCGTTTGAATAAAAACACACATAAAGTTATCAACGAAAGTATTAAACAATTTTTAATCCAATGAATTATAGTTTTTAAAGACATAAATATCTCGAATGTAAATCAGATTTAGGAATAACTTTAAAATTTGTATTAAAAATTTATCTGAACTACAATTAAGTTATTCACTCATAAATTTAATGTCAAAATAAACTAATCTTGGATAATTGTTTTGTCTCAAACAATAGGTAGTGGCTGTGATATCAGTATTTTTCATATGCGTATCAATATTTTCATTTTGTCTGAAAACTCACCCTAATATGCGAGTGCCGATAATTCTCAATAAGACAGTGCACACACATTGGAATACGACGACCTGGACACTCGACAAGACCAAGACTGACGCTCACGAGGCCTTCTATTTCATTGAGAGCATATGCAACGCCTGGTTCTCATTTGAAATTGCGATGAGATTTGTTGTAAGTCTTAAGTCTTTTCCAATTAAATTTCATTCGAGAAAAAATTTGAGCCAAAAATGTTAACAAAGTTTTTTCCGTTCATTTTATTCATTTTGAATGCAAATTATTTGTAATTTGATTCTTAAAATTGCTTTTAACTCAAATCCTAAATTTTTTGGTGAAATTTTTCGCTTTGATTTGCATTTTAACTAAAACTTTGAATTTAATGCACGAAAAATTTAAAATATTTTCCAAACAAAAGCATTAAACTATCAAATTTCATATCTGATCTAAAATTTTTTAAAATATCGAAAATTCCTGTCAAAGCTCTCGTTGAATTACCTTGATACTTTTGGAAATTGATAGTAGAGTACATAAAAGAAAGATTACTTTATTATCATTTTTGTTATCGAAATACTACTAAAAGCTGTCATTCGTTTCAAATTCCTCATCAATTTTTTAAATGTCAAACCAGTGACGAGCGCTTTGCCTTTCAAAAACAGTCCTTGGTCATTTTGACAACAATCAATCTTCCTTTTCCTTTTTTCAACCTTTATATCGAAAAAGCAAAGAATCTAGCAAATTAAATTACATAAATTCTGTGTAAAGTAAAACAATTTGAGAAATGATCAGAATATTTAAGAGAAACAATCATTGATTCACTAAAATGTAAGAAATTTAATCAAAAGCTCAGAATATGTGAGCGGACATACAATTGGATGTACAGTCGGTTACATTAAAACAAAAGTTATCGAATCTGTGAAACAATTGATTGAAACTTTTGATCGAATCGATTATTGACTAATTTAGTTGTATTTGTTGTTTTTAGGTATCACCTAGTAAATTAGATTTTGTTCGGGATATGATAAACGTGATAGACTTCATTGCAACTATGTCATTCTACTCAGATATGATACTCCAGCGATTGGCGGCTGATATTGAAAACGCTGATATTCTGGACTTCTTTAGTATAATCCGTATCTTAAGACTGTTTAAACTGACGCGACATTCGAGAGGTCTTAAGATATTAGTCCATACATTCAAAGCGTCGGCAAAAGAACTCTTTCTTTTGGTTTTCTTTTTGGTTTTGGGAATCGTTATCTTCGCGTCACTCGTCTATTACGCCGAACGTCTTCAGGCAAACCCCCGGAACGACTTCAAAAGTATTCCCGAGGGCTTGTGGTGGGCTATTGTCACCATGACTACTGTCGGATATGGTATTTACCAAAATTTATCCATTATTTTTTACAATTCATTTAACAATAAACTTGGTCATTTTAGGTGATATGGTGCCTCGAACCTATGCAGGAATGCTTGTGGGTGCTCTCTGTGCATTGGCTGGTGTCTTAACGATAGCTCTACCCGTTCCCGTCATTGTGTCCAATTTCACAATGTTTTATTCACACACTCAGGCCCGCGAAAAGTTACCAAGAACAAGGAGGCGAGTGTGTAATGTGCCCACAGAGAGCGATCCCCTCAATCCAATGAACGACAATATGAATTCGGGAAGGGGTGGATGTCCTCAGGCGGCTATGAATCGGCGAATGAATGCAATCAAAATTGCTTACGAGACTGGTCTGGGCTCAAAACCAGGTATTAGTTATTGACTTAATTTTTCACAAATCTATCAAATTTTTCACTACATTTTTGGAGTCAATTGTGTTCTCAAAGAGTTTTCAAATACTTCTTGAGTTTAATTCGAGATCTGATGACAAAATTCCCGAAAAGTGATATTTCTATCCTTTTGTAGTATTTTATATGAATTTATTTCATTTCTTTAGATATAATTCAATCGTATCTAACATTGCATTCAATACTTGGCCTCACATTTGATAGCAATAGAAATTCAATCCATTTATGATAAAAATCAGATCAAAATCCAAATCCAATATCAGGTCAAAAGTTGGAACGGTATTGATCTTTGAATGTTAGTCAGT
This sequence comes from Chamobates pusillus, assembly GCA_034699945.1. NCBI lineage: Eukaryota > Metazoa > Arthropoda > Arachnida > Sarcoptiformes > Chamobatidae > Chamobates > Chamobates pusillus. The sequence continues at coordinate 2,697 of JAQGCQ010000127.1, forward strand.
GTTAACAGTGCTCAGTATTAATGTAAACGATTGAGACGGGGCTCGTATCACAATTCCGGAGGCATTTCTATCATTAGTTATATTCTGAGATCATTACCAGATATACAACTCCTGAATAATGAACTCAATGTGTGGTCAGTTGGTGTCAAAAGAGTAAATGGCCCCGGGGTTAGCCACCACACTGTCGGTGACTGCCGTCAAAGCACTTCTCTTTATTGCTGACCACAATTAGTTAACTGAAGTGAGAATTGAAACAATACTAAAATTATCTTAAATTCAAATTAATTTCATTACTTATCCACTGAGAATTAGTGAACAAATGCATAATTGGCACTAGATCATTCAATATGCACAATATTCATTATATTCATTATCGCATATATTATATTTTCCAGAATAAATAAGCTTGGAGCTATCAAAATGATTACTATTGTAAGATGAGTTTCAAATAAGGAATTTCTCAATTTTGGATAAAACGATATAATTTGCTTCGAATAAAATTTCAATTTACTCCTCAATCATATGTTGAAAGAATATTGCCTATTTTATCATGGTTATTTTACTTATATAACTTTCCATTAGGTTTAGTAACAAATTTATTTAAAATATTTACTTCGAGTCAAACAGACATTCAAAAAGGTTTTGTAAAATATTTCATTACTTTTATTGAAATGTTTTTACAAAATCAATAGAGAGAGGAATCTATTGAACGGTTCGCTTATTTTGAAATCTATTCCGTAATTGAATCCGAAAATTGTGAACACAATTGAATGACAAAACAATTGATAATAAGATGCGAAACAAAAACATTATTAATAATAATAAACACAAAACACTGTTTTTCTATCATTTGTTAAACCACTTATATTTTATGTTCCGATCAAAGGATCACTAAATGAAAAGAGAATGGATTTTGGAATGAATGCCGTCCCGAATGTTAAATGCATTCACAGCACAACCACTACAACATCGACCACAACCACACAGAGTGTGCCTAATGTTAATCCTAGCGATAAATCGCCAATAATTACCACAAACACCAGTAGTAGTAATTCTGCCGGCGCTTCAATAACTACAACTAATGCCAGCACTGTTTCGAACGCCGGTCCCATACAGACGACTAACACAGCGGTAACAGTAGATGCTATAACCGGTGCTCATCCTCAGGTTCACACCATCACCAAAAGACGTACATCCGGTGACGCGTCTAAGCCTTCATCGCGAAAGTCGTCAAAAGCGAGCGCTAACTCTGGAATAGCCTATTGTTGATAGAGATTCCCAACCCTTTCATACACTCCATTAAACCCCAAAACATTAGACCAAAAAACTATTTATATTTTCAAACCACAAATCCATTTGATTTAAAACAATGCTCAACAAAAAATGTGTGGCTGTCCTCTGATGTCAGGATAAGGTCATAGAGCCATACATCACATTCATCGGTAATCGACATCATCTGTGACTTTATTACTATACTTGTGCTCTCATATTGTCTGCCATCTCATCGATCAATACAAGAAGTGCTTAAACGATACAACTGTGAGCCCACCGTTCCCTTCACTCAGGGAAACGGTTCGGTTCTTACAGTTTTATTGGATATTAACACTCAAAATATATTATTGATATTTAAGCAGAAAAAACACAGAATTAAAGTCAATATTAATAATGAAAATCTTATTATTATTAAAATTATTATTAAATATTAAATTCATTGAATATTATAATAATGTTTACTAACAGTTGTCGGCAGTTATTCCCAGATATTTATCAAATTCTTGTAAATAATTGTAATTAAGAGTTGACTTTTCAATCAAAAGATCAAATTTTCGAATTCTGAATCTGAACTATCAATAAAATTATCAATAATTTTGATTAATTTGAAATTCAATTCAATTAACTTTTAAAATAATCGCGAAATTAAATGGAAAAACAGTGGAATTCAGTTCATTGGTATTCATCTCTCACTTTAAACATTCATCAAAATAGTTATTAATTCAATGAGTAATTGTTGTGGAAGAGTGCCTCGAATAAGAACTGGGCTCACTCTGGGCTCATTCGGAGCGCAAAAGTTACTAATGTTTTCAATTATAATAAGTGAAAAGTTTGCTTAATTTGAAAACAATGTGAACTGAATATTAATAAATCAAATGATTAACAATTCGTAAGAAAATTTTTGAATAGAAAATTCATTCTTTTAAAAGACTATTGTATTAAAGTCTACAAACCATAAACCATAATTGAACATGGTCATTGATTGATTACAAGCTCTATTTTACAACTATAAACAGCACAATAACATAGAAAAGCCTCAAACCATAAAATCATTAAAAATTCAGTTATATTTAGAGATACGAAATATCAAAATTCATATAAATTTATTTATAAAGATGAGCAAGATCATCACCATTAAAATTATAATCAAAATGCAAATTTTCCTATTATTGTTATGACCTGGACTTAAATTAGACAATTAAATGCTACAATTCTGTAAAAATTTAAGCAAGTTAATTTAGAATAATGTATTCTGTGTGATAGAACAATGGTCGAAATGAGCTTGCATATTTTTATACTAATTCATTAAATATGTAAAGCGTGTCATTTATGTCATTCACTTTTGGATATAAGTTTGAAATAGTTTTCACAGAAAATCAGAAATAGAGTTAATTAAGGGAAGGGTTGGTCCCATCATTGCATCCATTCCTAATTAATCACCAAATTTTGGTTCAAATTCTAATTATTTTTATGTCTAAACTTTGCAAATGACATAAATTTGCAAAAATCATGATCTGCAATCTTGATAAAGGGCTTAATGCTCAAGGACAATTAATATTCCAATCGAAGTTAGACCAGGAGCATATAACATATGCCACATCCCTCTCCACAATACGAGACCAAAAAATATCCATTTGTTTCACTTCAATATTAACCAAAAAACTAAAAACAAATAATCGATTGAAAGACTGACTGAAATCTAAAGTGAGTCCTGACTCCTATTATTGAAGGGTTGTGCCATTCATTCAATTGTTTTGAGTTAGAATTCATCGGAACATATTATGTTGAAAAAGGAGATAAGTGGCCGACCCTTTCTGTAGTGAAACAATTGATCGCAGCTATAAATTTAGTCGTCAAACAAAGGGTCAAAAAAGGCTAACATCCCTTCGGGAACGTATGCAACGGTAATACTGATTAGAAATAAGACCAGCGGCAGGTCTGCCACTCAACCAACAAACGCTATATTGCGTGCCAACTATTTTAGAGGGTTAGAGGGGTAGAGGGGGTGAGCTTTTAAAACACACTTATTTCACAATATATATCGTCTTATCTAATGTCGACTCAAAAGAAGTGTCAAAACTATTGAACACAAAAATAATTTCCTCATTGAAACCAATTTTGATGGGTTTTGTGGACACCACTCCTATATAATTATACCCAATTGCTGCGAACATAAGAAAAGCACCTTGTCAACATTTCTTTAAAGAAGATAATCCCTTCCAATCTATTTTGTGGACCAAAACTGCGAGTGAAGCCAAATAGAGACCAATCGACAAATTGACACAACTGTCCCTTTAAGACAATCATTTATTTGAAAACAACGTTCCTTTAAGTTGTGCCGAAAAACAATAACTTTAAAATATTTTTAAAACTAAATAAATGAATACAAATATGAATTTAACGGAAATCAATTGAAATGCAATTTATTGGTAATAATTATTTAAACATTGAATTATACGACAAATAATTGGAATTAAGATATGTTTCCCTAATTTTAAAACATTCAAAGAATAATTGATTAAAAGGTTTTTCGAAAAATCAAAAATCAGTGATAATAAGAAAGAATTTGTGGTTTGAATAATGAATCTCTTGAGAAGACGACCGATAATTCAGTCCTAAAATGTTATAAATATATTCTTCGAATGCTTTTAATATCAATAATACTATTGATTGAAATCAAAAAAATGAAAAAATAGAACATAAATAGAGTGAGAATTACGAGTAATAAACAAAAAACGAAACTAAACTTAAAATTGAGTTAAAATCAATCCCAAGAATTGTATCGATTTTGAGAAACGGCTCCATTTGTCGAATAAGAATTAGAAGAACTCTTATTATAACCAGAGTTTGAGGACGAGTTGTAAGTGTTCTGAGAACCAAAACGAGATTTCGAGGAATCATATTCTCGTCTGACGGGGCGTTTGGCGGGAGGCGCTCCCGAACTACCCTCGAACTTACGCTTAAAGCCTCCTCCACCACCATTGGAGAATCCACTCGAACCTTTCCAGTTACCACCTCCTCCTCCACCGGGGGTTCCATAACGACGACGTTTGTTGCCTGACATATATCTGGACTGTTGGGCCAAATCGTAAAGCTTGGGTTCAACCGTTTGATCCGCTTCTTTGAGGACTTCAATCAATTCGTGGGCCTGTTTTCCATTAGAAGATGTGAAGAATGTGAATGCCGTTCCTTTTTTATCGCGACGTCCCGTACGACCGATTCGGTGGACATAATCCTCGCCAGAGTTGGGGTAATCATAATTGATTACAAACTTAATGTCGTCCACATCTGTTCAGTCATACAATCAATTAGTTTTTCAACAAAAATATATTATTTTAAACAAAAGGACACAAAACACAGATTAAGTCAATCAAAGATTTGATTTTTAAAAAAAATTGAATTGAAATTCGATTTAAAAATTTGTTAAAACTATCGTTAAATAAATTGAATACAAATCTTAGTTTGAGAGCCAATAGTTATAACAAAACAAAAGTGGATTCAATTTTACCGATATTTTGATTGAATGGCAGTTCTGAGTCGCATCCAGGCATGAGTTATGTCATGAGTCAATCCGTCCTCACATCGGAGGACAGGCACACAGAGAGGCACCAATAATAGAGCCCAAATGATAAGTGATATCATATTCGACTCCATTAATATACGGTGAGTGCCTCTTAAATAAAAATAAAAGAAAACAGTTAATAATTATCAGCACAGGTGTCAAAAGAGCGCCGATTATAATCAGTTAACTGTAGTGTCATTTCATGTCATGCCATACATGTCTTCAAAACAATATGTGATTCGTTTGGGTTTAAGTCTTAAAAACGAGTCACAAAATCACAAAAAATAATTGAGATTTCGGTTTATTAGACATTTTCACCGCTAAACGGATCCAAACCCAGATGCAAATGACTCAATGGCGAGGGTTTAGCTCCAAAGGCTAACACCTCACTCTCACAATAATTATTATTGCAATTCATTACAATTTGTCTGCAATTCTTCAATCATTTGTTCGCAAAATATCGCTAACCATAACATAGAACGATAAACTCACCCAATCCACGGGCGGCCACATCTGTAGCCACTAATATTGGCGAACGACCTGTTCTGAACTCTATACACAAACAGTCAAACTATTAATAAACGAATTCAATACCCAATCGACGAGTTATACCTTTGAGAACCCAATCCCTTTCCTGTTGAGGTTTGTCTCCATGAATGCAAGCGGACGGCCATCCATTGGCACGGAGTTCATTGGCCAACTCATTTACTTTGCGTTTGGTTTCGGCGAATATAATCGTTTTGTTTTCCCGCGAATCGGCTCTGATTTTAGTCAAGAGATCGAAGATTTTCTGTCTTTTGTCGAATTCTTCGCAGATCTCAACGAATTGCTTAATGTTCTTATTAGCGGTCAGTTCCACTCCTCCGACATTGATCTGAACGTAGTCTTTCATATACTGAGCGGCCAATTGTCGCACTTCCTTCGGCCACGTGGCCGACCACATAAGGGTCTGGCGCTCGCGCGGCAACTCTGCGATGATTTTCTTGAGCTGTGGTTCGAAACCCATATCAAGCATACGGTCGGCCTCATCCAAAACAAGATAATCCACATCATGTAAGTCAACGGTACGACTCTCCACGAAGTCAATCATACGGCCGGGCGTTGCGATTATGATCTGCGGGTTCTCTTGACGTATGGAACGGATTTGAGGGCCTCTCGAAGCTCCGCCATAAAGACATACATTACTCGCGAACCGATATCTGCGAACCACACTCTGGATCTGTTGCGCCAACTCTCGAGTGGGCGCCAGAATCAGGCATTTGGGAGTGCGTTGCGGTCTTTCCGTCAATATTTTGACGAATGCGGGCAACACATAACACAATGTCTTACCGGAGCCGGTCTGCGCCACACCAACCAAATCACGTCCCGCCAGAGCTATTGGCCACGACTGGCACTGAATCGGTGTCGGACTTGAAAAGCGGTCCTCAATGAGAGCCTCATTGATCTTTTGCGGCCATTTATAGGCATCCATAGACAGCATAGGAAGGGGTGGATCCGTACCCAACACTTGAATATCGTATTTACGCCAAAACTCTTTGACATCGAGACTGGAGTCGACTTTAAGTGCGACCAAAGATCCGTTGTTCATATTTGCAGTCAAATGGCCATTGGATTCAACTGTTTGGCCGCTTTGTGGCGGATACCCGTTATATGACATTTCCATTGATTCCACGTTTTAAGTATTAATTTATTTATAACTAATTTAATTAAAATCACAGTTAAATACAAATCTAATGAGATTTTAGTTCAAACAAATGATTTGAGAAATAAATTAAATGACTCTAAAAATGACTGCCAAACGACTCAATGTTCTGACTTCCGGTTCCGACACTATATTAATGACGTCTTATATCTAAATACAGTGGAAGTCAGTTATGCGCACAACTTATAAACTTTTACTAACAATCTTTTAGGAATATTTTCATATAAAATCTAACCAATTCATGTTTTGTCCTTGCACAATTTTAATTTCAAATGGAATTTATATGTTGAGTCAACACAATAAGCATGGAAAATTTTAAGTTTCTCAAAACAGTTGGAACTGCAATTAAATTATGATAAACTCTTTATCAGATCTATTGTACAAAAAGGCTTTGAAGTCATAACTGTTCTGATACTGAAATTAAGCCTTTTTATGACAACACATTTAATTATTACGAAACGCATTACGTGTTCAATGAAATGGTTACTTATAAGTGGGTTAATGTTTGCACTAATGATAACGCCTTCACTAAAGAACAAGTCCTTCAAACCTATTTTTTTTGCCAAAAAAATCTGAAGTATAATTAAAATTCTTTTGAATCAATTGAATAATAAGGACATTAATTTACACCAACTTATGGTTATTATAAAACAAAAACAATAAAATATTTTATTTGCCACTAAAAACAAAACCCTTTTAAGGGTTGAAAAGCTTAAAAAAGTGAATAACCTTTTGATCCCAACTTTTATTTTTGATGTCACGTTGTTTTTGAACAGAAATGCAATGCTTTTCATCGGTTTGTCTGCTATTCGTCCGAAAGTTATTTCATTACTTGTTTTAAATCAGTTTAGAAACAGATTTCACATCAAATTAAAGACAAATCCATATAATTATCGTATTTTTAAAGTAATGGACCAAATAATCGATGAAATCAATACAAATCACTTGAAGATCGTCACAAAAATTCGCGATTTGGAGCAGAAGATCCTATTAAAAGAGTCATCCAATCGGTCGAAGACAGACAAACATGGCTTAACTCCAGAAGTTATCCAAAAAGAGAAACAAAGACTCCTCGAAGAAAACAATGAACTGAAACTCGAAGTCCAGCGTCTCATCACTAGTTTGAAGGGATTGGAGACCGAAAGAGACCCGAATTCAGCTTTAATTTGTAGCAATACTTCAGCCCCAGTTGTCAACGGATCCCAGTCTACCGAAACTAATGTCGAGACTCCATCTAAAGAAGACTCAAAACAAGTTGAAAAGACTGAGAAAAAGTCAGCCAAAAAGGAGCCCAAACCAAAAGCCAACAAAACTGCAGCTGAAGAAGAGAAGCCATTAGATGTGTCACGTCTTGACTTACGTGTCGGTCGTATAATTGAGGCCAAACGACATCCCGACGCCGACAGTCTATATGTCGAACAGATTGAATGCGGAGAAGAGAAGCCCCGGACTGTTGTCTCGGGTTTAGTCCGATTCGTGCCGTTAGAAGAAATGCAGAACCGATTAGTCGTTGTTTTGTGTAACTTAAAGCCCGCAAAAATGCGTGGAATCACTTCCGAAGCAATGGTAATGTGCGCCTCGTCTCCAGAAGCCGTCGAGATTTTGGCGCCGCCCGAAGGTTCACAACCGGGGGATCGGGTCGTCTTCGATAAATACCCAGGTATTCAATAAATTAACTTTCTTTTTATTCGAAGACTTAAATATTTTTTAACCCAAAGGAACGCCAGACTCACAACTCAATCCTAAAAAGAAGATTTGGGAACAAATAGCACCCGACCTAAAGACTGACACCGAATGTGTGGCCACATATAAAGGGGAGGCCTTCAAAATCGAATCCAAAGGTGTAGTCAAAGCCAAATCACTCGCAAACGTTGCCGTCAAATGATTTAATCATTAAATGTCTTAAGATTTTAATTTTAATATAAAATAATCGCAAATAAAATGGTTTTATTCGCAAATAAACTAAACTTTATTTGAATTCATTATTAATTAATTAATTCTTTATTCGAGAAAACTATTAAATACTTATTATTTTATGAAAAAAAAGTGTTAAATATATTAAGAGAACAAAAGAGATGGGATTCGGCTTCGAATGCATTTAATGGCACAAAGTTTTCAAAAATTAAGATTAGAATAAGAATTACAACCGAAAAACCGAAACAATTATCAAAAGTTTACTCAAACTATAGGTTATAATATTAATAAATAATATTAATATAAAAAAGACTTATTTATAATTAATATGAAAATTAATGAGAAGTAAAATGAGTGCGATTTAAAGGGACAGCAATTCGTTAATTAAACTAAAAGTTAAATATAATAAGCATTTAAATCACATTTAATGCAAAAAAGCATTTTTTTTATCTTCAGTTAAACTCAGTTAAGGCACACAATTCGCTACAAAACCAATAAAATTGAGACTCAAAGCTGTGGAATGTCTTCATTTGCGATGACGAAAGTCAAGAGAGAATATTTGCAGCACTTCTTCTTCTTCTTCTGTTTCGTTAGTCAGTAATCAAATTAATAAAAACCGATAAAAAATGGTCTAAAATTAGGGTATAATAAGTAGGAAAACCAATCAATTAATTGAATTAACGAACGGATGAATTAATGACTTCTTATCCAACAATTATTAGCCGATTATTAACATAAATAACAAAACTAAATATAAATCTTCTCTGAAATTAATAAAAATCTGTGACTTATGTCTTATTCAAAGGTAATCTTTTTTAGGGATAACTCTTTTTCCGGTCCACAGATTATTATGAATTATGAAGGCGTCGATCGTTACACTCAAGTGTTTTGTCTGGATTTCTGCAAAACTCTTTGAACCCGAATTATATCTATAAATACATTCAAAAACAAATCAGACATTTCTTGAAGTATGGAATCAGACAATCACTTACTTATAAAATTTTTCTATCAATTCATTGGTCACACTCTTAGGTCCGGTTCCGAACAGTTTATAAACTTCTTCGCGATCGGGATTATAGGTATAAATTGCTCTAAACTGAAGGCCCGCATTTCGGAACAGAATTAAGAAATGTTTACTATCGTTGGCATTGATTTGCTGTTAAATAACAAAATAACATTCAATTTATTGAAACAAACATTGAATTCGATGAATGTCTTACCTCTAAAACCCTTTTCTTGGTGTCCATATTGACAGCACCGGCCAAAACCGCATTTATTGCATTTAATATCAATGTTTTGTTTGACTTCTGACTCGGTTTAACGAAAAGTTTAGGTCCGGTATATTCAGCGAATGTGGAGCCGGCATCAGAGGCACCATCACTGGGAGGTCCTCTGAAACGTTGAAACATAAATGGAGGAACGTGTGAGGCATGACTTTGTGTCGGTGACGAGACATGGGCTGAGCTTTTTGAGTAGCCGGACATCGCAGACTCCGGTCGGGAAAGGTTTGCGTTGGAAGACATTTGACAGGAATCGGTTTCGTCAGCGATTCGAGACTTATTGCAGTCGAGCGACGAATAGTCCTGAATATTAGAAGCGCTCACATGAAGTGATTTTGGTCTTGGCTTTTGGAAGAGGCGCTGCCGGGACGGCCTATTTAGTACTAGAGTGCTATTACTGCGAACTGAATCCTTCGATGAAATGGAAGCTCCGCCGCCATTCTTCTCCATTTCTTCGGCTGCTTTCCGATGTCTATACTGTTCGAGAATCAGTTGTCTTTTGACTCTTTCTTCTTCTCTTTTACGTTCAGTCATTTCCCTTCGGTGTCGATCCTCTTCTCGTTTTTGTGCTAAATTCTGTTCTTTGCGCAGTCGTTCCGCTTCTTGTCTTTCCCTTCTCTTAAGTGAGGCCAACATAATATTCTCCTTTTTCTTCGCCATTTCAAATTCACTGCTGGGGTCAGGGTTTACAAAATCTGCTCCGATCACAAACCCAACGCCAGGCGACACAGAATTAAGTTTTTCCATTGAGTCAGTCATCTGATTAGGCGTTCCATTTGTTACATTTGCAGAGTTGTCGACTGAATTGTTGCGCTGTTCTTGTGCTGGAATGTTGGCTGACTTGAGTTGTTGGTTGAGTTCGCGTCTCATTTGTTGCTGAAGTTTGACTTGTTTTGGTTTGAGTCCGGGTTTTACTGCTTTAGGTTTTTGGTTATCGGTTCCAAAAGATATGAAAAACGATTCGGTATTGGGATCGCCACCAATTGAGCCCTCTTTTGTCGAACCGCTCGACGAAGAATTTTTAGTCATCTTTTCATAATTATTGAAACCTTCGTCAGAATATTCACTGACACAACGCTCGGGAGAGTTGTGTTCAGACATTTCTGGTGACATCACTTTTGGTTTCATTACCCGAAATGTTCGACCGATCGCTGGTTTATTGGTCGGCGGAGAAGAAAACATCTGATACTGTTGTCTCTCATACTCTTCATATATCTGTTGCTGAGGAACTGCTGCCATATTTGTTGGTTGAGAACTCATGTAAAAAGAGTTGGGATTTTGAGCAACCATTTGATGAGACATAACCTGTTGACCACTCATCGGATGATTTACCATATGATGAGACATAACCTCCGGAGCGTTCATCTGATTAAGCATCTGTTGATTCATCACTTGATTGTTAATCATCTGATTGTTCATCATTTGTTGGTGAGGGTGTTGGTGGGGGTTCATCACTGGAGGGCTCATCACTTGGGGTGCCATCATTTGGTGATTCATCTGATGTGGTATTTGGGGATTCATCTGATGTTGCATTTGATGATTCATTTGTTGATTCATTTGTTGATTCATCTGATGGTTCATATGATGGCCAACCATTTGATGATTAATAGGTTCGGTTGCTATCATTGCGTGATTTACCATCATTTGAGTCGGCATTTGATTCGGTAATTGGTTTTGCATTTGATTCGGCATTTCTTGAGAGCCATTCTTATGAATAACTCTAAGGAAGGCTTCTTTGCCGATGTTCTGCCGACTGGACTTCCACTCGACTTCAGCTGTTTGTCTCTCGAGTTCTATTTTTCTTCGTTTCTCTTCGAGTTTCATCCGAATGTTATGAACCTGTGATGCGATCTCAGAGTCCACACAATTATTCTCATCGATCGACACATTATTTTCGTTGTCTTCTAATAACGAATCAATTGAATCACTTTTACTAATTTGCGACAAATTTGTTCGCGAATTATAAGACATAGGAAGAGGTCTTCCGCTCTCATTACCCCTTAAATCACTGTCTTGTAAGAAGAAGGGCTGTTCCATTCCTGGAAAGTTATTCGAAGAATTTTGTGTAGAATTTAATTTACCGAAACTCGTCGTATTGTTTGATATGTTGGGAGAGGGCTTCACAGCTATGGGTTGCGGCAAATGGTTGTTATTATGCAACGGTTTCTCATTCTTATGCAAATACGCAATATTGATGGCCGGCTCCGGGTCTGAGGCCAGAGTCGACTTTGAACTACTACTTGAAGTCAATCTCCCAAAACTAGTTGTCGATACATTGGAAGTATTGGGCGCACTGGGAGGTAATGGCGGTGAGTCTGTGCCCAAAACTATTGATGAGTTCATTAAGTTTTGTTGATTTAATTTTCCGGAACCTCTTCTGTTTGTGGGCGCACTCGCAGTACATTTGGCAGAACTGGCATTGTTTTGGGCTAATTGTGAAAAATAATCGGCTAATTGTGACGAAGACTTCCCACTCATGTCGTGATTATTATAATCATCTGATTGTTTGAGCGGAGAATTAGAGAGAATCACATCATTTGTGTGGATATCAAAGTTCGGATCACTTTCTCGAAAACCTTCCCTTCGATTGTTATTCGAATACGTATTCATAGATTTGGGACCCGTTTTTAGAGGGGGTTTGTGTTGATTTCGGTCAACACTCCTATCGTTAATCATCATTATTTCGGGTGACATCTCATTCTCAGTCTTGATGTCAATCCCAGAGAAATAACGGGTGAGTTCTTCGTCTTCATCAGAAGGTTGAGACATACTTTTTTGGCGAGAGGCCAACAGAGCCCTCGACAGCGACCGTCTCGGCGTTCGAGTAGGAGTGGAACCATTGCTGGTCTGGTCTGTGAGTTGCATCTCGTCCACCCACGACGAGTGTTGTAATGACTTGGCCTTCATCTCTGCGGGAGTCGGCAAATCGGGATAACACAGTCCGTTATGGCTTTCACTGTCAGTCTCGTAATCCATTGCCGACGGCTGACGGACACACTCTGCGGGTCTTATCTCAAACAAATAGAGCAGATCCGCAATGAATGCCAACACATTTGTCTGAATGGGTTCGTGAAGATATAGAAAGTCTTCTAAAGTGAGATAACAACAGTTGAAGGGAAGCTTCTCTTCACAGAAGAACTGAACCAATTGTAGGTTATATATAGAGTCAGCCAAAGACATGTCTTTGTTTAAACATATCTCTTGCCATCTCAGATGATCCGGACAGTAGAAGCTGAGCAGAGCTGCCAAACAGCAGCCATCGCTCAGGTCTGTCAACTCTTCTAACATTGGTAGAGGAGGGATGGGCTCATTGCGAGTGCTCTCCTCCTCACTCATGTCTTTTTGCATAATTTGTTTAAGTTTTGCACAGCATTTGTTGATCCAAAATATTGCCACTTCCTCTAAGTCTTCCGGTATTTCATCCTCTTCGAGGTAAGAAAAGCGGGCCACCACTTCGGCCACTTTATCCGGAATTAACACTTCTTTTATATATAAAGTCATTATGGCTTCAATGATAACCATATGTGCGCTCTATTCGTATCAAAAATGCAATAAAAGTGTCAAAAAACTGATAAACCAATGAATTAATTATAAATAAAAATATTCCAAAAGACGACATAAAAGGATGAAATGCATTAAAAACAGAATTGAGATCAGATCCCAATCCGATAACACTATCGATTAATAACAGGACTTACCATTTTTATGGGGGCGCTCTGTATCAATACTGTTTCTGTGAGGGAGGTGTCGTTGGGTTCCACCATATAGACCCCCTTTCGCTGCAGAATTTGCATAATTCCGTAGTGATTCAGACAATTATAGTTGGGGTCGGAGTAGATGTTAGCCAAAGACAGACAATACAGTTCAGCGCTGGCCAGACATTGGATTATTTGTGGCTTAAGCCTGTCCTTGTCATCATGGTCCTTATAGAAGGGTTCCCTCAAATCATTGGGTATCTCATTATTATAGGCTTTGGACAGAAGCCATAAAACGGATGCCCTCTGTTTTGCCTAAACATCAGCAAAAGGGAGATAACTCTTATTATTAAACATAAACTCAAACCTAAGGCAGACATAAGTGAGGACATAAGCCAAGAGCATATTTGGCAAAAGGATCCCATTTAAAGTTCATTTAACTCATCACAAAATCTTATCCCAAATTCATCAGAAATCTGTCAAATTATTCTCTAATTAATGTCAATATAATTACCATCATTTCGAGAGTCTGAGCCAAATCCATGCGGTCTGTCCTACAGTCTGTCCTACAATCGATTCATCGCTAAAATCATATTTTGTTTTATTCGTATCGAAAAAATAAAACAAATTCTTCTAATCTTTGACTCAACGATGACTTAATATTGACTCAGTTTTCAGGGGTGGGTACGGTTTGGATGGGATGGCGAGTCGGCTCTATTGATCACTTGTCATAGTAACAAGATAAAACTTAAACCCATTTCGATATATTTATCAGTGAATCAATTATTTTGAAATTTCAAATAACTCAACGAATTATTAGATTACAATAATCCTGGTCTAAAACTTTGAAAAAAATGCAACATTTACATTATGACTCAAACTAGCACAAATACTAAATTATTCATCGATCAAGAATTTTAACAAAATAATAGCTTGGCAATTACTCAATTACACCACTCAACAATGGAATTACGAAAAGCACAATGGGATAATAGACTAATCCAGGTTATAAAACCCATAATTGTTATGAAATAGTGAACTCAATTTTGGAGAACTATTTCCACAAAATTAAAAAAGGTTTACAAAACAGAATTCAAATTTTACCTGAATATTGTCCGGTGAATCACTCTTCATATTAATACTATTATGTTATTTGTTGACACAATTCATTAAAAAATGTGTTTATTGATCACAATTCAAATTAATTCCAATAGATTTGATGAAATTTAAATACAAATGTAGAGAAATGTCTTATTTAGGTCTCCATTACATCAAACAATTTTTGTTATTATTTACTTGTATTGGAGTATTGGAGTGACAATTGTGTGGGTCATGCAATAGCCACGTCTTTTTACTTTCACAAATTGTAGCCCATATTTGGCAGATCTAAGGCTTAAACCTTTTAAAGCTAACAATTTTTTAGATCAGAAACTCTTGAAACTAACCTTGGGTCTAATCAAATGTTCACTTCCCAATAGATGCCAATACAATGCCTCTCGTGATCGAGACCTCATTTACAAAATACTTTACCAAAAAACTTGTAAATTTTTGGCTTTAACAAGGTCACAATTAAAACGATCCCACATTTAACTCATAAACACTATTACGAGGTTTACAACCAATTCTCGACCACAATATCTAAGAAATAGGGCCTTAGAGTTAGTCCATTACAACAACCCTCCATAAGTGTTACATAACATTGTTTGCGGTTATAAATCAATTGATAATTTCAGGTTTTTTACGGCTTTTCAATCCAAATACAAGCGAAACAATTTTAAGGCACGTTTTTCAGACTAGATATCGATGAATGAGAGCAATGCGTTGTCATAGCAATAGGCAAATGACTGTATAATTGTCGCCCAATTCCATATCATTGCATATGATTTAAAAACCGCTTTGGAGGCGATGTTCTGTTTCTATGACAACCGACTCATTGTTGTCACACAAGTCTAGTCTGGAAAGTGTTAATCAGACGTGTATTTAGAATACAACTTATTATTGACTTCGGCTTTGATTTCAACTATGATTTCAAGTCTTCACTCAATTATCTTTGATTTAGTCTTTCATCCAATTTATTAATTGTTCTCAAAAGTGATCAATCAATCTCTCAAAAACTCACAAATCAATTGTCTTTAGTGTCGTTCTATTGACCGAAAAGAGGTTTTACTTTCACTTTCAGTTTGTTGTCATATTTCAGTTCGTGTTTTAATGAACTGAATATCTGTTTTTAACCAAATATTTATGCAAATTATCGACAATTAATATGAATATCAATACTTTGAGCCAATATTTAACTGTTGTATTGGTTTTGGCCATCTATAGTCTACCGAAGTGTTTGTGTCAAAAGCACTACCAATATGTGACCTGTGGTTCAGTTCTTAAACTAATTAACAGTAATTATAACGTAAGACTTCATTCACATGACGTGAAGTATGGGTCCGGTAGTGGCCAACAGTCGGTGACCGGCACTGAAACACAGGAAGACATTAATAGCTATTGGGCTGTAAAGGGAAAGTCCGACAAACTGTGTGTGAGGGGAGAACCCGTTGAATGCGGGGCTGTTATCCGACTACAGCACATGCAGACCAAGAAGAACCTCCACAGCCATCACTTTTCGTCACCACTTTCTGGCAATCAAGAGGTGAGTGCTTTCGGCGACAAAAGCGGCGAGGGAGACACCGGTGATAACTGGACTGTTGTCTGCTCGGGTGACTACTGGGACAGAGGAGAGGATATGAGACTCAAACACGTCGACACTGAAATGTGAGTCCACATGACTTGCAATTAACCATTTAATGATTGTATTGTCCATTCAGGTGGCTGTCGGTGTCGGGTCACACATACGGTCGTCCCATTCACGGACAGATGGAGATTATCGGCTCCTCATATCCGGAGAAAGCAAGTTATTGGAAAACACAGGAAGGGGTTTACGTCAAACCAAACGAAAGAAGTGATTCCCCCAAAAGTGATGTCTTGGATGACTCTCACGACGAACTATGAGTCGATTGCTTCGGACATACATTCAGTTTATTAGAAAATTCGGTTTCATTTTATAATTTAATTTTATATAACATTTTTGTCACAAAAAAAGATTCGACTTTTGATTTGAAAATATATTTATAATTAGTTATGTTTTTCGGTTAAATATGAGATATGTTTTAGACGTCCAGCGATTTGGGAGCTCTGATCTGACGCCCGGTTCGGGTCGCGCTCTGACTGATTACAGTCGGCATTTCAGAGATTCCATAACTCAGTCCGTAATGACGTTCGGTTTTTGGCGTTTGGAGTGGATTCGTATTACTTGAATTACCGGCGCTTTCATTAGAACCAACAGAAAGAGTTGAATTCGAGTCAGGAGTTGTGTTGTCTTCTGATTTTGTTTTTTCTGGTGTTGTTAATAGCCCCGTATCTGATGAAGTGGTGGCAATGGGTTGGCCCTCCTTTTTGGGGGTAACAGAGGTTTGCGACATATGATGATCGGGAAGTCGAGGAATCGAAATGATTGGTTTGATGTGAGTTAGTTCTGACTTAACCACAGAATCGGATGCTTTCACTTCAGGAGTCGATTTGTCTGTTTTCTTGTTGTCAACGGTTTTAGGTGTGGGTGGAGTTGCGTCGGGTTTAGACTTCTTGCGTCCGGGTCTACCTTTTGGTGGTCCCGGCTTTCGTTCTCTGTCACGAGGAGTCGCCGGACGCTTTCGGCGCGGTTTCGGAATAGCAGTCACTCCACTCTGGAATGAAATGCTTTTGTTTGAGCCCTTTGTCGGCGACACTCGAGAGGGCGCCGGAACTGGATTTGCACTCGGATTTAGAACATTAGCCACAAAATCGTGGATTTCATCTGCGATACAGCGGTCGACCATTGATTGTGTTATGCCTTCGAACTTCTTTTTACTGCTCGAAACAAAGAGACGATCGTTTGCGCCACCGATCACTACGAGACCGGTCTCTGTCTTAGTTATTCGTTCCCTGAAGTCCTCCATATCATCGAGTGTTGCCATCGTTGAGTTCTGACCGATAACGAACAGAGTAGGAACTGTTGTCTCTAATAAGGGGTCGTCCAAATCCTAAAACAAAATCAAGAGTCAACTCAAAAAAGTCTGAAATCAATGAAAGACGTACTCCTCTGAAGCCATTGATAGCTGTGAGAGGAAATCCCAAACAAATGGTTGCGTTAACGTCTGGAGCGTTATCGAGAGCGCAGTGGGCAGCTATTAGGGAAGAGTGGCCAAAACCAACCAAAACCAGAGGTCTGCCCTCATTGAAGGTTGTCTTACATTCTTTGATTTTATCGCGAACTGATAAACGGATTTCAGTGAGAAAATCGGCCACTTTTTCATAGGGTCTCGCGATTGCCGTAACGGTTATGACTTTTCCCAAAGAGCCGAACAAATTGTGCCAATGCTTCATACGGTTAGATGTCATCTGATGAGGGATTTGGGGACCGTTCGGAACAATCAAAAACAGTGGACTTCCGTTAATACGTTTCTGTTTAGTAAACAAAATGTTAACAAAAATACAAAAAACGGAAGAAATGATTGAATTACAGGTTTGTAGTTATTGAGCATTGTTTGGATCGGATCAGACGCCTGAGACTTGAAACGCGACGAGTCTTTTGGCGGTACATAAAACTTCTCGATTAGAGTCGGTATCTTTTGGAACAAATCAACGATTAAATAAATTAGAGGCTATACTTCTGCATACCTTTGCTCTGAGTATTTGCATCGACTCGTGATATGGCGCTAAGAAAATGGGTCCGACGTATTCGTTAAGAGTATTGTTTAGCCACGAAATAAGATTAAGATCCCAACCCGTGCCCGCATACATATGACGATACTTTGTGGCCGTCCTTTCGATTAGATTTCGTTTGAGTACAATCTCATTGGGAAGTCCTTCATATGTGAGTCGCGCCAATCGATCCGTTTGTAATATTTTCATTGTTTGTGTCCATATTTTATGCATTTGTGGCGTCCATCCAGTCTTGGAGGGAGTCGTCAATTCGTTACTCTCTGTATTAATAGTGAATGGTTTGTGAGTGGTGTCACTCCCACTCCCGTTCACTACAATTGGAAGTGATTTAGGCTTTTCGACAGACATCACATCCACTTCAGTGCTGTCGTTGTAATCATATTTTCGGAAGTGTTTCGGGAAGTTCTTCATAAACAGAAACTTTGCGGCCTTTGCTCTGATCTGTGCGTCCGGATGTCTGTTCCACGGCTTCGCGTAGTTGTGGTCGACATCAATGACATTATACTTCTTTTCCTGTCCGCTCAGTCTTTGAAGGTATGCCTGAATTGACTGAGAATTCAAATAACTGTGAAAATTATCGGCAAATGATTCAGTCGTTTCGCTTTTCATTTTAGATTTTTGTCACATAAACAGATAGATTACTATTAGATTAAGAGCATCTAGATCAATTCATATATGAAATTTGATTCCAATTGAATTCAACAAAATAATCGTT
>JAQGCQ010000128.1:0-21556 GCA_034699945.1 Chamobates pusillus
CATCAAATATAGCATAAAACAAATTGAAAAATAATAATAATAAGAAACCAAAGAAGTAGTCGAAGTCAACCCTCACTCAAAATAATACACTGAAAACAAACTTAACTGAAAAACGAAAAATAATTCTCTCTCTCTCTCTCTCTCTCTCTCTCTCTCTCTCTCTCTCTCTCTCGATGTGATATTTGGGAAGTGGTTTTGTTGGAAGGTTTGGTAAATCTAATAATATTATATATAATGTTATATTATATCAAATGTTGAAGTGATTGGATTGCGTGCATTACAGACAAAAACTTTGATTGTGTTTATGTTATTTCCTTCTCATAACTCAAACAAATCCTTTCCGTTCTCTCTCTGACTGTTATCATAGAAATTCAAAGACAGTTAACTTAATTAATGACAAATAAACAAATATTTGACTCAATGTCAGACCTGAGCAAACAGAATGCAATGTAGGAACCGTCGAGAATGGTTGAGCCCTCCCATGCGTAGAATATAGAGGCCCCCAATAAGATGTAACCTATTATCAACAAAACACACAAAATTATAGGAACGCTGACGTTCTGCTCCTCAGCAGATGTGTGGGCCCCCATTTGGTTGCCATTCATCAGGTCTGCTGTGTTGGGGCACTCAGCGTTGGCGCCCCTCAGAATCGAGTGATGAGAGTGTGAGTGGGCCCGATTCAGGGTACCGGCACAGCTGTGATGGTCACCGATGTCTGTACACAGTTTAGTCTCTGCTTCGAGAGCGCCGACACTGTATTGGTCTCTATTAGAATTGGAATTACAGGCGGAGTAACACTTCGTAGTCCGATAGGGATCACCAGAATTGGAATTGCAATGAATTAAATGTCCGGTTGGAGTGACTTCGTTGAGAGCGATGTGATGCACGTGGTAGTGGTCGTGCATGTGGTGGTGCGAATGCAGGTTCTGGTGTTCATTATTATCACTATTGGAGTTACAGTTACAACAATATCCGTACAAACATTTGAAACCTTTGGCCAACATATGGCCCACATTTGTCAGAAACAAAAGCATTAGAGGAATGCCTATAACGGCGTACACTATTGTGGCCACTTTGCCTTCTGGAGTGCGCGGACGGTTGCCATAGCCTGTAATCAACGGATAAATACAAATAACTGTTATTAATAGTTATTTTTCAAAACCATGTCTTTCACAATGAAGTGAACATCAAATTAAATAATGACTGCAATGATTGCGGAGAAGAGTTTGTCATTAAGTTTGTGACACAAAAACACATTGACTTAAAATACATTTACTATTGTTACCAATAATGGCCACACATTCATCAAATTGAACACATATTTGCCACCATTTCATCAAATGACTTCTTTCGTATTAATCTATGGCTACACTCAGCACATGCTTTGATGGCCTCAATTTAATGGACCAAGATTACTTCAAAAGTCAATACCAGTGATTATCTCAGACACCCTTATAATAATTTAGGCCAAACATCATTACAATTACCATCACATCTATGATATCATAAAAAGGATTGATATCTCTTACAGCAATAAAACAATATGACCATGTTCATTTTGTTTTTTAATTTATTCTTTATGTTGTTTGAGTTAAAAGTTTTATCTTAAGAGTTGTTTTCATCCAAAGCTATATTTGTTTCAATTTGTTTCTAAAAAAGAGTTGTTGTAATGATTTCTCTGAAGATTAATAAATTGAGTGAAAGACTGGGACTACTGTTTGTCAAACAAGAAAAGAAAAGACATTAAAATTTCAGCTAAAGTTTGTGTTAAGTAATCAAAGAGTAAGAAAAGTGTTGTCCCGAAACAGTGACTGATTCAGTGAAGTCACAGCAATTCAGTTCAATTCGTGGTAACACTGATAACAGAGCCATAGCTATAGCTCTATAAGACTGAGACTTGGCTTAAGCTCTACCTCTAGAGTTATGGCAGAAATAGAAGACCGACTGATAGTTTAAGCCCTTTCTAGTCAGTGATAGCGATAAAAGAATAAAAGGTTATTTCACGTCTAGTGTTGGAACCGGTGTGTGAAAGGAGGAGACGCCAGAAAATTAAAGATAAGAATGTTTTGCTCACAAGAACTGTGAGATCGAACCGAAAGGTATTATCGGAGCCTAACTTAGACTTAAGCTTTTGCTAAACTCTTTAATGCATTTCTATTCTCTTGTATTCACAAAATGTATGTTTAATCAAAACGCAAAAATTTATTGAACCAAAAAAAGTCAGTTATATTTAAATACCGAAATACTGAGTCACTACTGACTGATAATAAATTTTGAATTCATTTCGTTTGAATGATAATCATTTGTATAGAATATGACTTACAATCAAAAAATTACATTTCATATAAAATATAAAAAAAATGTTTAATATTTTTCCGGAATTCATAAATATTTTGATTTACAACATGTGATGTTCTCAATGTAAAGACCAAGAGATACAGTGAGGAGAGGCTGAGCGGAGAGTGTATTACACATTTAGAAACATTGAAAAGCATTGAAATCCAAATCTATTGTGTTTTTAGAGAAATGAATACATTACTGGATTGAGTTAATAGATGAGCGCTTCGCTTGTCATCCATTGGGAATCCTATAGAATAAGTCTCACACAATATAATAAACATGGAATATGGCACTGGTATATGGTATATGGTATATGGTCTGCGGCATCATTTCATCCATGTTCTATCTGTTCACTACTCCAATGCATTTCTGCACTCATTATCCATCTCTCTGTTTGGCTCTCATTACTTGCACTGGTAGTACAGCACTGGTATTGTTGGGCTAATGCATCCAAACTTAAGATTATAATAGTGTTTCGTTATTATTATATACAATATATTGCATGACTTATTCGCCAACAGTTATACGTATTGGCAGTACTTTCACTACTCTTACCGTATAATCATATGAATGACTACAAGGAATCACATCTCTCTTCGGAATACATAAAAATATGAATTATTATTTTTTTCTGATTTTTGCTTTTTTTAATAAACATTAGGAATGGTAGGCATTCCTCTCCTTATCATTAAAATAATGGTGATCTACAGAGAGCTTACGTAAACACAATTCATTTATTTAATAAGAGGCTAATCATTAAAAAAAATTATAAATAAACTTAATTTTTGAGTTAAAGTATGTGAACAGAATGTCAACAATGGTTGAACACTCGGATGACTTTATTAAAGTTAATAAAAAAAATTATTTTATTGACATTTAGTCCATAAAAATTATATGAATTGTATTTTACATATAAACCAAAAGAGATTTAATGTGAAATTTGATAAAAAGTCATTTTTTATTCATCGGATTCATTGCTAGACTTATCTCTTATTTTTATGCCTTTGGTTTGAATATTGAATATAATCTGAATATAGATATAGAAATGTTGGACACAAATGTGATTCAAAGCCAGAAATAGATTAACAAAAATGAATTCAATGACAATAAACCAAAAATAATAATAATAAGAGATATATATTCGAGTGATTAATAGAAAGCTCATATCATTTGGTCGAAACTCAACACAAATAATAAATGAGAGTTTTATTAAAATTTTTTGTCTGTTTATGTCTGGCATTCATACGAGT
Organism: Chamobates pusillus; assembly: GCA_034699945.1. Taxonomy (NCBI): domain Eukaryota; kingdom Metazoa; phylum Arthropoda; class Arachnida; order Sarcoptiformes; family Chamobatidae; genus Chamobates; species Chamobates pusillus. The sequence continues at coordinate 3,591 of JAQGCQ010000128.1, forward strand.
CTATGATAACGACAGACAACACAATAGGTCTGTGCTCTGCACTGCCATCGCTTTTAATTATGACTTAAACTAAAGGAATATTCCCAATAAAAACACAAAAGAATTCATTTGGAAATTAACTTCGAATGAGTCCAACAAACAGTCGGTTAATGACATCAATGATAGGGAAATACCAATAAATCTTTCACTTAACTCATAGATATATATTAAGATCGAAATCATTTTGAACATCCATTAAATTATGCATCATCTAGATAAACTATCAAATCATTATTAAATTGTTGGGCTATTTATTAACTGATTAAATTGATGAGCTATTTAATCAAGATAACATAATTCAATAGGTATTCATTAATTGATTAAAATATCGTAGAATTCAAAACAATATTAATTGAAATTTAATCGTCAAAAACAAAATTAAAGAATAAATTATTAAAAATGACTTCAAATTAATTATTTTCGGTAATACCTCAGAGACTAAGGATTTTTGTTTTGAATGCATTGTCGGAACACTCAGTCATTCGTTAAAAATCATTTTATATACAATTAAATAATATATAAAAATTGTTTTCATCTTATTATACAATTTAAGTGAAAAACCTATTTTTGGAAATAAAATATTTGAGGAAATGGTTGGCCATAACAGCCATAACCAACCAAAATGACTTCAAACCAAATTAAATACTTTTGGACTACAAATCAATATTTCGTTTTTTGAAATTTTCAGTTCTATTCTGATATAAAAGGAGGAAATTTCTGCTCCAATTAATAGTGATATGCAATGGCTTTGAAAAAAACATTTTAAAATCAAATGAAAATGACATACAGTTGTGACTCAAAGAAAGAATCGCAAAAAATGTGACACTAAGTAACACATTGATGGCTCAACTCAACCAAGATTATATCTATCCATACGCCGATCACAAACTGATTCTCTGAAAAGTTGATCCCAATTCTAATCTTTTATTTTTGGTCCAAAATATCAAAATTGTCCGCTATTTTCGACCGTTTTTTCATTTTTATAAAAATAGCATAAAATGGAAATTTCAATCTATTCTTACTATTCTTTGTTTGTTTATAATCTTGTTTATTCTAAATCCTTTTACACAAATGCTTTGGAAATCATCCAAAAAAGAGAATAAATAAATGTGATGTTAGAAACACCGGATTTATTGTCTATTATACTGTTAGTCACATAACACGAACTTCATTTCATTGATTAATACAAAATCAAAAGATGGATCCATTCATCAAATCTTATTTAAACTCAAAGATAATGAATGGTTTCAAAACTTTAAGATCGATAACAGATTTGCGAACCGCAACTGAACTCATCCATAAAAAAATAGAAAAAAATATCGATTTTCTCAAAATAATTGCTTTAATTAAACCCTTTCCAAAGTATTATTATTTGTTATCGCAATTCCTTTTTTTCCGACATTTTTTTCACAGAAAATGATTTATTCATTTATTTTTGGGACTCAAACATCCGAATAAATTAATTTGAATTCGAGATATATTTGGTTTGTTTGAGTCATTCATTGTTTTGCAAAACAATTTGATGTAATGTTCAGAATATAGATTGTATTGAAATGTTTGCTTCAGATTAGACACGAATACAGTCTGTAATTAACATATCAGATAACAGTCACTCATTTTGTTGTCTTCTTAACGTTATTACAAACCAATAGAGTTTGTGTTTTGCGACAAATAATTCATTTGGTTTGTCATTAATCGATCGCTACCTATGGTGTGACCAACTCTTACATCCAATTCCTGAATATCAAGAAAACCACTCAATTGAGTCATTCGATCGTTTGTACGACAACTCAACCAATGATTGCATACAAATTCTGATTATTTTTATAATCTTATTATAAAAAATGAATACTCTTTTCAGTGGACAGACTTTAAAAATATTGAGGATTAGACTCACTCCACTTTGAAGTGGATAGGGGTCAAAATTACGAAAAATGGTTTATCCATTGAATAAAATATAGATAACTATTATTTTTCAATTAATAGAAGAAAATTATTCTTAAATTATTTATTTTTATCTCAATATTGAAGAGACGATACAAAAGTGTTTCGATCATATCATTGAAGACTCAATTTATTATATTTTTTGAGACAATATTTTTCTTTTATGTCTTTTAAATAGTTATCAAATAAACGAATAAAAACTTTATTTGTGTAGACATTTATTGAGACAAAAACTTACAAAACATAAGTTTATATCAAAATAATCATTGAATTCAGTTATCAATGATTTATATCAGAGTATATCTCAGAGAGAAAACAATTTGCAAAATGGAAAACACATCAAACTTTCATTGTTGACCCATAATCTAATCTTGCCTAAAATCATTGAACCGTTTTCAATCCACGTGAACATATGAAATAGTGAGCATGAATTTGAACCTAGGTCAGTGTACTCCACATCAGTCCTAAGGGATTCTCTGATAAAACTTTGAGAGGTGTAGTAATTATATTAACTCAAAATGAGAAAGGTTATTTATTAGAAAAAGTGGATATCAGACTCAAGAATATAATGTGTATATAAAGTTGAGCACAGATTTTGTGTTTATTAATGTGGAAAATATTGTCGTTAAGTAGTGTTTGGCATTGAATTAGAAATTGAGTGATTAATGTATATTTAAAAAGTATTGAAATTATTGATATTAAGGACAGGTTTTACGCGAGAATTCATTGATTCGAATCTAATGAATGGAGTAATAAATGGAAAGCGAATAAACGCATCAATCATTTGATGAAAAGAAGTCCTAAAACTTTGAATTATTCTTAAATTGTGGAGTATTTTCAAACTGTTATGAAATGAGTGCTTATTTTCGATAAATAAAAAACTCATTCAACAAATTTTTATTCAACGCATATCACAATTCAAATGAGAATTTGAATGAAAAGCTCTTACAATGGGTTTGAAAAGTGAAAACTAAAAGACAAGCAAACAATGGATACTATTATTGAATACAGTATTGTATTTAAGAGTTTGGTTGAGGACAGACACTCAGGCACTTAGTTTTAAAACAAGACTTTGATATAAAATTTTTATACACCACTGATATATAAATTGAATGCAATGAGTGCTACAAAATCAATGGTATGTCCGCTCACATAAAATACAGAAACCTTTACATTGTATTCAACGAGAGATCAGTGGAGAGGGAAAGACACAGATAGGGATAGAGAGGGGAAGAAACAAACGATGGGTAGCTTTGATGTGATAGAAGTAGATGGAAGACAAGTGCCAGTCGTGTACTACCATCTCAACGATGTGCTAAAATGAATGCATTGCCAATACATCGCTACAACACTACAGCAATAGAGCACTACCACAACATAAACATAATAAAAACCGATCCAAACGACAAAAGTGGAGCAAATCATTTGAGGAGGAAATGAAAAAAATTTGTTTAATGTTTGCTATGTTTTCAGTGACGACAACACAATATTCAATACATAATAAAGAAGTGAATATTCCGTTCAATCATTCAATGCATTCATTGAATGTTTATATCGTTTGCGACAAAATTTCATAAAAACTTTGTATACAAACGTGAGACTAATATTTGTTCTAATAATTTACTATAGAATCTGAAATGAACTAGATGCTAAGTCATATGAAATATAAACAAAGACGTCTGTAACCAACGAATCGCTACTTCACTACTAATGCATGGATTGCTATCTCATAGAAAGGCAGTAAACAATTTCATCTGATTATACCATTCCTATGATTACTATTTATTCTACTTTTTTTCAAATGGAAAGCGAATTGAATACGAATCCCGAATACATTATGTAAAAACATGAGTCGGATGTGATGCCCGCCTCCACTGTGTATGAGTGTATGTATGGCCCACTGTATGTATCCAACAATATATATGTCATATCAATTGTCGACAATACTTAACAACTGTTCGCATATCGGCTCCAAATTCTGAAGAAGACTAAAGAGAATTCGTTTGGAATATAAGGTATATTTTGGGCGAAGTATGCGTTAATACAGTCTGTGCTAACAGTACTGCACAACAATAGCAAACAAATTGAGATCTGTTTCATGTTTTGTTGGTCTTAACATTTTTGCTGTAAAACGAATTTCTGTGTCCTCTCAATGTATCGAAAGATATATTATATTATTCTTTATATTCTTTTTTGTAAACTCTTTATAAATGATGAGCACAAGAGGGAGAGGCGAGACATGGGATATGACTTTTTTGACGATTTATTTTTGCAAAAAGATATTTATCCAAAAACACAAAAAAGAGAGAAGAGATGAGAAGTGTTTACTATACGTGCCATACTCTGTGCCATAGTCTGTGCTATACTCCCAATAAAGCACAGGAATAGAAGGATTGGCTGATGGCATAGGAATAGCTTCGATGCATCACTACTACAATGGAGTGAAACAGTCTTTCCTTATGACACCTCAGAGACTGAGTCAACAGCATATGTGAGATTAGGAAATGAGAATTTGCAACAAAGATGTCTTTGCCATCGATCCCGGAGCTGATGATAATATAAACAACAGCTTAGCATCGATTAAATGCAGACTTGAATTGCAATTTCACTCATTTATTAAACATTCAACTTTTAATCCACACCAAAACTGGTGAACCCAACGAAAACTAATTACACAAATTTATTATTTAGCGGTTATTTGACGTTTGGAGCGAAGATTTTTTTAATCCATTAAACGAAACACAACTCCTCTCCACTCACAGACATATACAATAAAAATAGGAAACACTACTAAATAAACAGTTTTTGATACAATGCATATGTCTTTAAATATTTATTCAGGGAATGAAAAATGCATCTCAACTCGGCTTCAAAGGAAGTCCACTCAAGTAATGCTCAGACGTTTCGCAAAACTATATTGGATTTGATTTCTAATGAAAAAAAACTGAGAGAAAACTCTTAAGACATCAATAAATTCTTGAAAATATAATTATTTTGAAATGAAATCATTTATATTTTTGAGATTATTTATTAAACCTTCACTTTCAGTGATTTTTCATTTCATTCATAATATTATTAATAACAATAAATTTACTTTATTTCTGACTCTTCTCTCAATGAATGCCATCATTTCCTGTGAAAAATAATTTGAGAATAAATCCAAACTCTTATTCATTTCCGAATAATTTACAACAAATTGCGTTGAATTGAATTTTTTGAATCAATTTTGGCTTTGATTCGAAGTAAATAAAATTCACATTTCTTTTGTCTAAAAGAGAATTTTCATTCGTTTAATAAAGGATAACATATTGTGAAAAATTCAAATTCAAATTCAATATTTCAAGACTTTCTTTAGAAATTCAAAGCAAACTATTTTGAATTTGAATGACTTGTTTCGGCGGAAAATTCTATTTTCGACTCCAATTGTTTAAAATCAAAATAAAAGAAAAAAAACTTGTGTTCACTAAATAAACTGATATCTAAAGAAGAGTTGGGTTTTATGTGTACTTAATCTTAAAGTTTTTCGATGTTATGTTCAGAGAATAACAAATCCTGTAATACATTATATTCTGAAGAATACAGAATTGAGAATCGGATTAATCAGAAATTCACTTAAAGCCGATTCAATTTCAAAATAAAACGAGCGATACTGACGGCAAATATTCACTTGATCAATTCTATGATCAATTCTATGATCAATTCTATGATCAATTCTATGATCAATTCTATGATCAATTCAATGATCAATTCTATATTTTTATGCTTCGGGTCTACATTTTAATAGCATATTTTTGCTACGATGTATGTTTGTGCTAGATGAGGTTTACTGGAATTCCCTCGAGGTGATTTACTTTCAAAATACAAAATAAGTGCAGTCTTACAAAAACGCCATTAACTCTAGAATTTGTGGAATGATAGAAATGTACCTTGTTTCATTTGTTTTCGAACTCAACAAAGCAAGTTTAGCGCCTTTTCATGGAAACACTTCAACAAAATCACATCTAATTTCATAAATGAAAATAAAATTAATGTTCTTTTGAGTGATTTTTCTTTGTTTGCGAACAAATCAAATAAAGAACAGAATTAAGAAAAATTCATACAATAATTGTTAATAACTTTTTAGTTCTAAACAAATGTCTCGTAAAAACATTTATTAAGAACTAAAATATCATTTTATGTTCAAAACTCAGAAATAGTTATAAAATATTACCGAAAGTCTTATTTCGTATATAAACTCAAACATAACGACTATAACCATAATATAAAGTCGAGTATAAAACTAATATTATATCCATATTTTACATAACAATTTTCAAACAACATTCTTATGGTCTGAATATAACGCAGAATATTCTCAAATGATGTGATTTTATTTGAATTCTTGAACCTTTGGAACAGAAAATTGCAAGAATCAAACAAATAAAGAATAAATCTGTAATAAAGGAAATCATTGAAGCAAATCGTTGTAAATATCAATCAAAGGATAACCTTTGAGGCGATTCACATATAAATTCTCAAATCAATTAGAATTTTATAAAATTCGTTTTAAATTACCAATTACAATAACGAAATAATTATCATGGTGTTATTTCCAACTGGAATATTGAATATAAGATCTAATCTATAAAAGTGGAACAACAAAATGGATAATCATTTAAAGCGTTAATTCAATGAAATGTGATTTTGTGTCAATGGCTGCGATTCTCAATGGAGAGTACATGTAATGAACGCATCACTTATTTTTGATCTTTAAATGAGTCAATAATTGATTTTCGCCCAAACATTGCATTTATGAACTGTTGGCGTCAAATGGGGGGAAGACTATGAGAAATGGCAGAAATGCTCAAAATAATCAATAAATCAAAAAATGCTTATATTTGTGGATAAAAGCATCAGAACATTAAAAACTCAAATCAAAGTGAAATCATTTACTCCGCCAAACATTTCTGTCTTCACAAACAATTTGAATCATAAGTACTGTTCCTTACAATCATTAAATTGTGAGACCTTCTCAAGTAATAAACGTTTTGTAGAGAAAAACTCAAATCGAAGTAAACTATAATATAAAGGCATTGAAGAGATGAGTCTTTTAGAGTCGACAGCCTTTCAGTCATAACTTACTTTTCATCTTAAAATTCGTCGATTTTTTAATGAATTACACTTAAAATAACTTAATTTGAAAGAAGAACACTATTCTTATATTCTTTGATATAAAAAATTATAATAAAAATGAAATATTGCGAACATATTTCAATTTATTCAATAGGATATGAGGAGGAATAGGTTCTCACAGAAGACTTATGCAGATTCAGTGAATCCAATGATATTTTTGAGTATCGAATCGAATCAACTTTGCATTCATACAGAAAACCACATTATATTAGAGGAGAATTTTTTTGTTATAATAAACGAGAATTTCTCAAACGAAACGAGAAAATGATGCACAGAATAGAAGGCACAGAATATAATGATTATAAATCTTCCAATTATTGAATGCTAAAGACTTCTACCAAAAGACTTTTTAACCAAAACTTATAGTTTTGTGGCTCTACTTTAGTAACAATTTTTTTGCCAGACATGACCTCAATCATAATCACGTCTTTTCTATCAATTCAATGATGACATAGTTATTATTGAGAACCTATTTTGTCAAAAAATGATATCCAATCGGATATAGTTATGCCTCATATCATATATATATTAAAATAGAGTCCATTCATTGTAACGAATAATAAAAATATCTGCCATTAAATCAAAATAATTACTATATTTATCGTTCAATTATTGAGAAACTAATTTAAAAGTATTTTATCAAATCGTATATACAATTGAAGCGAAAGTAAATATAGTCTGAACTCAAATCACTGCCGAATAAATGGGCAATAAATCAATCAAATCTCAAAATCAGATATCCTTTGAAATTAAAACAAAACCTTCTGACGAGAGACTAATTTTCATTCATTGCATACAATAGTCAAATGAAATGTCATTTGAGAACAAAACCATTTAATTTTCTGTTTTGTTTCTCAGATTATAATTTTTGAATGAATTGAAGTGAATTCTGTGCCGAATAACCGACTTTTCAAATAAAAAGCAAAATTCAAATATTTTTCATGTTTTAGATTTTAAGTCATTTTTATTCATTCATTGGAAAGAAAAAGAAAAAATCGAAAGACTTCTCTTGAGTTGAGAAGAAAAATGATTTCTTTTGTTTCAGCATTTGATGAAAAAACTGACAAAACTTTCAGAAATAATACTTTACATATGATATGAAGTCTCAAAATTAAATTTCAAAATAAAGCGTAGAATTTTGAAGACATGTTTTATTCATCACTTTTTAGACATTATTTGAGAAATTTTGATAACATTTCCGATATATTTATTAATTTAAAACTTTAATTGAAAAGTATTTGAAACCAAATTAAATACATTTGTAAAAGAAGTCAATTAAAAGCGTATAAAATATTTTGTATTAAAAATTGTTTAATTTTAAAAATTATTGCTCGGATGGGATGAACTAAACTTGGAAATGGATGACTTGATTAGAGTATGCATTACTTTAATTTGTTTTTCTCATAATTAAACTAATGGCTAATAAGCGAAAACTACAGTCCTTTTGATGCCTTTCACTAACTTTTATTTAATAATATTAGAGACTAACGAAAAACATCTCAAAATTATTCGTTGCCATCAATTCTTGTTTATTTTAATCAAATATACGACTGAATAATGAGTGTAATGGACAGCACTCACGACTCTTAGCTCTCAACAAAGCAATGATCAGCAAAAAAGTAGTTATACTTTCAATCATTTTATGTTTTGGTTATATATATCCAAAATTAAACGCATTTTTAATTGTTTAGAAGTGAAGCAAAACTCAGTTTAGGATTTTGTCGAAGAAATTATCTTTTACTCAAAGAATTCTATCTTTTAAGCAATGCTTTCAATCTGTAGTGAGTTTTCAGACTTATTTACATTACATTGTATTCTCTTTTTATCATTTTTGAAAAAAAGAATTAAAAAACAGTACTTTCCAGGGATAGCCAAATAATCTAGCTCAAGTTTATAATAATGTTTTAATGGTTTGCAGAACACAAAAAGGCCGATAAAAACATCATTAGCTTAAAATTTAAACTTTTCTTAGTATAAGTCCTATTAAGAAAAAGAAGTCTTAAGTGGACCTCCTTGGGCAATCCCATCAATTGGCTTCTATCCATTCAAATGTATATAAAATCTTATTTAATGCTTTAAATTACTTATTGTAGTGATTATTCCCAAAATAATTTGATCACATAATGAGAATTTTTCTTTTTTTAAGATAATCCACATTTTCTAGAATTTATACAAAAGTCTATTATCGACGAATAAATCTCGGGTTTAGAATTGATCTTACTCATACTAATAGCAATGGTAGACGTAGTAATTAAGGCTCAAACTCTGACTTTAATCGAGGCTTTGCTGCGAAAAGATCTTCGGATCAATAAATTTGAAATTGAGTTGTGATTCAAATACTGATGGAGTCATATATTAATGCAAAAGTTTTTTTCTGTATTGACTTAATTCGGGAATTCTTTGGAGACATTCATTCATTTACTTAAACTCAAAGAAATTCGTTATAAATTGAAGCAAAAGTTTGAAGAGAAAGACCAGAATTATGTCAATTCTACTTAAAAAGCACTCAATTCAAAGAAAAAAAACTGAACTTTGCTTTAATGGTGTATTTAGTCGTTTTATTAGCTAAAAATGATAAATATAATGAACAATAACGCGATTTAAGGCTAATTGCTTTGTTTTGTAGTTCTTTAGACCTAATTTTGTTGAGTTTTAGACCAAAGGATAGGACCCTAAATGTGATGATAAATACTTCAGACGTTCGAAGAAAAGCGTATTTCAACACAAAAAATATGGCATTAATTTATAATTTGTTTGAAAGCTTAACTTCAGAGCAAAGGATCTTTTGTTGCCTTAATTTCTATTTTTTCAACAAAATCAGCACAACATAAGAGCACAGCACATATAATAGCAATAAGAGAGAGAACGAGTGCAAAATAGTGGCCAAGCATTGGCTAACATCGGTGTGTGTTGTCTGTGAGTGGAGTGGAAGGCAAACTATCAAACAGTTGAGTCCAAATACAGAGCAGTGCAGCTCATAGTCGCTCAGACAACAAATGGACTTAAGGCAAAAGATGCTAGGTCACTATGACAACCAAGGCATCACTGCTGCCAGCAGTAAGAGTGAGGCAAATCATGGTATATATAAGCCTATGAGCTATATATGAACCAAACCAGGGAGTAATGAACCTGTTATGCGATGCAACTGTGCTCTACTGCACTGTTAGAGTGACTGTCAAAGACTGGCTGTTCTCTCAATGCATACAATCTATGAAAATGTGTGTACAGAGAGAGAGGAACGACGGCTCACAAATCGGTATAAATCTTAGTTTATGAACAAAATAGAGTATAAATCTTTGAGTAATTGAAGCCAACGTATCGTATCATCAAATCATCGAATTTTCGACCTCAACCTCAAACCAAAGCCAAATCATAAACACCGATCCCTTCATTTCTTTTGATTTTAGAGTACTTTTCATAAGAGTTGTGCCGAAAGGAAACATAAAGCCCACAATTTTTATATTAGATTTCACCGGAATTTTTCTCCCTCACCAGTCATCAGATCAAAAGCCCAGTCCTCTGTTGTTTCAGAGCACAAACATCTTATATTATGAAACAAATATACAATAGAAGAGAGGGAATGGATGAGAGGGAAGGAGAGAAGAGAGGAAAGGACTGCAATGAAATGAAAAACTATTCTATCGAACCATTACTAAAATGTATCAGAAAATAAAAGACTCGTATTATAAGTCATGAAAAAACTATTATTACTATTATTATTGTTATCACATTTACTCTATTATTAAAACAGAATTGCATTTTATGCCAAACATTGACTCAAAACAAAAGTAATTATTTTTACTGATTGTCGTTTGAATTAAAGTTTAAAATTAATGTTTTAATCAAATGAAAGTCCATTTTAATTGAATTAAGGACTGAAAGTATTTGTCAGATGAAATGAAAGACTGCCTCCAATACTAGGAATTTGATGTCTGAATGATAATAGAGTCGATTCTTTACAATAGAATAGATTATTATCGATATGTCATCAAAAGATGAGTTATGTTTAACAAGAGATGACACAACACAACAGATGAGATATTTTCAAACCAGTCTTCCCTTAAGATGAATATAAGAGAGTTTGAGCCACAACTGGACAGAGTGTTTGATTTGCACGGTATAAATAGTTTGCTTATCCGGATTCAAAATAAGTCACTGCATTGACTCAATTGGAGTATCCATCGGTTGGCCACAAATCACTAAAGCAAATGTATATCCAATACTCATTTGCTCTTTGGTTGGACTAAAATCTCCCTCTCATTCATCCATTCTTTGCTAATAACAAGAATTAAACGCAAGAAAACAATGTATAGTCATTTGAACTCTCTCTCTCTCTCTCTCTCTCTCTCTCTCTCTCTCTCTCTCTCTCTCTCTCTCTCCCTCTCTGTGTTGAACTCAATAATTCTTGATTTACATTATTAACGTGGAGTGCCTTATCTCGAAATCTCAAAACCATTCGTTTGTTCTCCATATAAATGATGGCAAAAATGTTCGGTTCATTGGATGGCAACCAAATGGACCGTTGAGTCGATTCACTCAATATTTTGTATCAACATATTTGGCAATGGATTAGTTATATCTTTTTCACGCAATTCTTTGCTTAAATCTGAAATTTAAGCTTTGAGTGAAAAATAAAAATAAATAAAAAGCGAAAATATATTGAATTCACAAATGTTTGAAGAGATTTAGCAAATTGTGAGCCAAACCACAAACACGTGCCCACAAACACAGCACACATTCTGTGCATTAATTTGAGTTTTAATGCACGCGAAGTATGTATTATGTAAGAGACATGACATTTATCAAAACATATTCTTTATTACCATATCGGTTGAGTTGAGGCACACCGGGAGCTCTCAGACAACCAAATGATCAAATAAATGAGAATTTCATGCTATCATTCAATGAACAATATTTCGAAGCCATGTTATCTCCAAATCAGATATGTCTTTACTTTTGCTCTCTCTTTCTGGCTCTCTCTCTCTCTCTCTCTCTCTCTCTCTCTCTCTCTCTGGCTCTCTCCCTCTCTCGCTTTGGCTCTCTCTGCGAGTGATTCTGTTCGTAAGCCTCACTCTCTTCACATTGAGTCAAATAAACGAATGTCAGAGACGTATCGCAAATATAAGGGATGACTGCATGAATGGTCATCCAATACATGGCCACTATAAGCATTGTGATGTAGGGACTTAGTCGTGAGATGAGCCAGTTTTGCACATAAACAGCACAGTCTCTGCTGATCGACTTGAAAGTGAGTTGGAGTGAAAGTTGAGCCAAAATTGTAGCGATCGCTCAACAAATTGAAGTCCTTTTTGAAGACTTGAAGACTGCGATGAAGACTACGCTCCGATGAATAAGATTTTATATTTAGCTCTACATTGGCTCGCATTTAGCGCTCAACCCATTATATAATAGGAAATGTAAGGTATCCTACAATATATTATATATAATTCACACTTCACTAAATTCACTGAACATTTGAAATAAATTTTATAACTCTTGTAATACACATTCGAGTCTTAAAATTCTTAAAGCCCTGAATATTATGGTTTTGCACTCAATTTTTTTACACCAAATATTTTTTCTATTCCTCAAAAACATCTCAGTCTATGATTTTATGTAATTTGTCTTTCGTTCCAAAACTATTACCAAAAGCACAAAATAGTCTTATCAAAGGGAAAGGGAGGGTAGGAGCGAGGGAGAGAGGGAGGGGATAGAGAGAGAATCGATTCTTAAATGCGAAAAGTTTTAACACCTGTTGTCACAAATTTCTCTAATTTTGTTGGGCTCTCAAACCGTATTAATTGTCAAAACAATTACAGATTTTTTTTGGGCAAAGAATTTGAGTTATTTTTTACATAAAAACATCAGAAAAGTTAATTGATTGGAAAAAATGAAATTTCATACTTTACTTAAAGTAGTAATTAATAATCATTGTGTCAAAAGTGATGTTTACTCTTATAGAGGGATAATTTTAAGTTATAGTAAATGGAAATTATATAACAAATGAGAGGAAATCAAAGAAAGCAAATAAATTTCAATTTAAAATCAATTAGATTTATGTTAATTTATTCGGTATTTTTGGCCTCTTTTGCATCACATAATGAAAAATGATAACCAAATTTGCAAATAAATGAGAAAAGGATTTACAGCACAACATAAATATAGATATCTATATCCCTTTGGAAAATATTTTGCTAAAGAAGTAAAGTCTGGAATCGAATGAAATTCTGTAAAATAGGTTTTGTGTTTTGGGTGTCTTTTGGGTGTTTCCGTTGAGATCACAATCATATTATTATCACATTTTGACGTCCAATAAGTTATTCGCCAAATATTTGGCTCATATTATAGAGAGTCAGACCGTATTGTATGTCATTGTATCGAATCATATCTGATGGCTTCACACCCACCTCTCCCACATCCAGAACCACATTGAGCTCCGGATCCACAAAAGTGCCAAATGCACTCAAATCTATGACTGAAACTCTCTTTAACTCAACTCAGGCCTCAATTTGAATAATGTATAGATTTTAGTGATTTTCGCTACATTTGAGGCACAACAGCAAAGAAGCACAGAATATAAGACTGACTCCAATATAAGTTGAGTACTCATTGTTTAAACCGAAAAATAGTTTATTTGGAATTGAATTGGAATTACGGCTCATTTATCAAACGATTCAATATTTTGTTTATTCACTTAAATCAGGAAATGGATGACAACTCAACCAAAAGAGGAATTGGTTTAAATGTCAGACAACGGACAGACATAGAGGACAGACAGACAGTGCAATAGCAATATATTACAATAACTGAAAAGTGGAGAAACACTCACCGATAGTACTGATGACTGTGAGACTGTACATCCATGAGCCGGATAGTGACCATTGTTGGTGGTGTGTGTTTGATGACTCTTTGCCGTCATAGCCTTCTCTGACCGCTTGAATCAGATTTTGTTGGAATTTTTCAATTTCTTTGGAAGCCATTGAAGTCCAGTTCTCTTTATATAATACATTGAGTTTCAATGTTTCGGTCCAAAGGTTGTGAACAGTAGTGTTTCTTATTGTCAGTACTTCTGATGCTTTTCCTCTTTCATAAGGCTCTTTGAAATAGAAAAATAAATGATTAGTACATCACTACTACTTTGGAGGCTGAGTGGAGCGGAAGATCAAAACAAGTAAATAAATACAATTTTATACACTATTATAGCAAATAGTGTTTAATGTCTTAATGTTTACCTTCGAAGTAACGAAAAATGAATGCTCCGATCAGACTATAAGAGAAGACTACGAATCCCAGTCCGATGTGAGAGAAGAGGAATGTGAGAAACCTTCGACAACACCAACACTTTCCTTTGGGTTTCTCTTTGGTCAAACCCTGTCTTTTACGCAATGAATTGCGTTTCCTATCGATAGTCGACATACTTTTGTCGGCAATAATACAACACTTTATTGTAATTTGATTGATGCTGTGCTCTGCCTTTGAGTGATGAGGTCAGACCAGGTTAACGAGTGCTTCCTGTATGTGCACTAATATATGATGTGCTCACTTGTGTTCGATGAGAGAACTGTTGGGATCTCTTCACAGAGTTTATTACCTTTGGTTTGTTATTCAACAGCCATACGAATGCATAATATTGTTATACATTTCGCCAAATAATATATCAGTGAATAAAGATTTGAAGAGTCAGTAAAAGTGAGAGTCTATCATATGATGCACTGGACTGTGAAAAGAGGGCATAAATTTATGGCTTATGTTAGAGAAGAGACACTCTGTGTTCACTCTGTGCTCACTCTGTGCTCATTGATGTCAAAATTATTAAAACTTTTGCTGAAGAGTTATATAAATATAGAATCGATTCAATAAAACAATTTATTATTAATATTGACTAAACATTGGATAACAAACGAATCACTAAAACCACAGACAAAACAAACAAATTTTCCTTTTCTATGCATTCCTTATAATAATAATAAAACAATTTTTAAGCTTTTCTTCAGATTCTTCTCTTTCTTTCACATCAATAGAAAAGAAGAAAAAAAAATATACAATTCTCTCAATAAGAAGAGTAGAAAAGTCTTTCAAATATTGATTCTATAATTTTTTGCTTCTATTATATATTAGGGGACAGAATATTATGAGCACAGAATCACAGAATTAATTGACCACAAATTATAATAATCATCGATTGAGTCGATGTATTGATGAATGAACTAAATATTTATTTAAGGAAGTAATGCACACACATCGACAGCACATGAGGTGATAACAGGTTGACATCACTCACATATCTGTTGGAACATTGCTTTCAATGTGTTGTTGGGCTTTGAGGTCAATATATGGTCACTGACTCTCAGGTCTTCACTATTATTAACAAAGTATTGGACCGAATAAGAGATTACAAAAATTAAATCCAAAATAATTATATTTATCACTGATTACCACAACTGACTCGAGTCGAGCGCTTCCAGAACTGCGATCACTGGTATAGAGGATCGCACTCTACTCTCCCACACATACAGAATCACAGGAATATCGATAGTATGCGTACATCCATTCAATGCACTCACACAACGAATAACTCACTCCATCTCAATGTGAATTCAAATTGAATCTATCGATTCTTCAAATATTTAACTTGCTCACTTTTAAACCAATGTCTAAAAGCAAATAAAAAAGAATCCCTTAAAATAAATCAATTTTTTAAATAAAAGTGAAAAACATAATAAAAATAAAGATCATCAAGATTTAAAAAAAGCTCCCCGGCGGGGAATCGAACCCCGGTCTCCCGCGTGACAGGCGGGGATACTAACCACTATACTACCGAGGACCTGATGTTGAAATTTCATTTAATACAAGTTTTGAAATCATAGTCTAGCTAGGTCTTCTATTCAAAAATAATCTATTTTTTTCCAACTTATTCTAAATCAAAATTTTCAGTCCATTTATTCTATTAAATTTGGATCAAAAATCTTAACAATTTGCGAACAATAGTTGTAATCAGAAATAGTCGACAAAATATAAGTTAATAAATTCCTGCTTTTATTTATGTGTAAATAAAACAATTATTTTTATTTGAATTACATTTATAAGAGTTGTATGACTTTAACTGCAATTCATTCCAATTGATTACGAAATTGAAAATTGAAATCACATTTAAGAGCAGACTATAAGTTGACGTAAAGTCAATCGAATGAAGTGATTGGTCGCCAATGTATTGAAGGCTCGACTGTATGTGTTTGTCACCAATCAGTGTATTCCACGATTCACTCCATTACTACTGATTTCAGTCGGCGTTTGTCTTCAATCGCTTTATTTGATTCACTTTTGATTTCTTCTTAATTTTACCGTTAATTGTATTCAAACTATTTTTGCTCAAAAATATACCAAATTTATCGAAAAAATATGAATCCGTTTCACATAAAACTGTTTGCAATTTGTTTATACATATTATTAATACTAATCGTTAATATCCTCTGCGGGTAAGAATCTCTTGATTTCGGTTCTTGTGGTCAAGAATTGTCTCATTTTTTTCAAAAAATTTTCATTCATTAATGTTTTTATGATTTCAGACGTGATTTTTACTCGATATTAGGCGTCTCGAAGTCAGCAAATCTGAATCAAATAAAGAAGGCGTACCGAAAACTGGCCAAAGAACTGCATCCCGACAAAAACAAGAATGACCCTGAGTCAACCAGGAAGTTTCAAGACTTGGGCGCCGCATATGAAGTATTATCCGACGCCGACAAACGTAAGACATATGACAGACACGGAGAAGAAGGGCTCAAAAGTGATTCTTTTGGTGGTAACGATCCCTTCTCAAGGTATGTCCGCAATAATAATACTTTTATTTTAGTTTTTATTTAAATTTTCAATTTATTGTCAGTTTTTTCGGTGATTTTGGATTCTTTGGCGACGGTTTCGGTAGTCGTAGTCAAGAGAGGGAAGCTCTTAAAGGAGGGGACGTTGTTATGGACTTATGGGTTACTCTCGAAGAGCTATATTCGGGAAATTTCGTGGAAATGGTTCGGAATAAAGCAGTGTATCGTCCGTCTCACGGCACTCGAAAGTGTAATTGTCGTCAAGAGATGGTGACCCGACAGTTAGGTCCGGGACGGTTCCAAATGATGCAGCAGTCAGTCTGTGATGAGTGTCCGGCCATGGAATTAGTAAACGAAGAGAAATTGCTCGAAGTCGAGATCGAGCCGGGAATGTCTGACGGACAGACCCAGACATTTATCGCTGAGGGCGAGGCTCATATTGATGGCGAACCGGGAGATCTCAAAGTTCGCATCCGCTCACAACCGCATCAAATATTCGAGAGGAGAGGGGATGACCTCTACTCTAATGTGACGATATCACTAACGGACGCATTGATTGGTTTCCAAATGTCAATCCCTCACTTGGATGGACACAAAGTGGTGATTTCTCGGGATAAGATCACTTGGCCCGGAGCTCGTATGAGAAAACCCGGTGAAGGAATGCCTAACTATGAGAACAACAATCTTCGGGGAACCCTTTACATAACATTTGATGTCGACTTTCCTAAAGGAGTGCTCAATGAAGAGCACAGACAACAGATCAAAGAGATTCTTAAAGAAGACTCCAAAACGAAGGCTTACAACGGCTTAAGAGGCTATTAGTTTAGGACTCAATTCATTTGTAATTTATTCTATGCTCTCATTGTATAGAAATATCATTTCGTTTTCATCGCTAATCTTTTTTCAATTATTTATTGATTAAAGAATTCATTACTCTTTCTATTTATATAACAAATAAATTAATTAAAAATTATTGGTTTTTGTTTGAAATAATTT
>JAQGCQ010000129.1:0-21513 GCA_034699945.1 Chamobates pusillus
TTTAAAGATGTTTTTAAATAAAAGTCAAAATTAAAAGAAATTGATATCTAAATGAATATGTGACCCATTTTGGTCACCCATATTACCAAGGGGATATAAGGAATACCCTTTAAATCTCTAATTTTACAATAAAATGATTAATGCCTGGTACTACACCCCCTGATCAGTGTGACCTTGGTGGTTCCTCATTTGGTGTTTACATCACATTTATAATAAACTCAAGCCTTTGTCTGCAATATATTATATATTATTGTTGGCTATAATTAATCTAAAACTGAGATAAAACTATCAAATGTTTGTTATTTAAAATCGAGGAAACTTTCAACGAGTGATTTGAAGCCAATTCTAATCAAACAAACGACTAATAATCGGAAAGAATACCATTTGTTGTCGTCTTTTACAGACTTTTGAATGTTTGCCAAAAAAGTATATCAATAAACAGTTTTATCACAAAATAAAGGAAAAACTCGAGTCTCGAGCCTTCGTTTCTAACGCACAACTCATTTACTTTTTTCTCGAGGGATACCCAAAGGGGGTAATGTTTAGGGAATGGCGCCCATTCCCCACAACACACCAATTTTGCAATATTCCTCTCGTTTTTGGAAAATTTAACACCGGAGGTATAACCTAGCAACAAAACTTGATCAAGTAGAAAATCTAGCATTTCCCCTTGCATAGCCTTAACCGGCTGACCTTGGCTATTCCTGTTTTTGTGTTATTTATTATTATTATTAAAAAAGAGCAAAAATTGTAGTTTTATTTAAATGCAATTAAAGTTTTCAAATTCACAATTGAGTCAAAACATAGCATAAGATTTTGAGTCCGAAATTAGAATAAAAGTGTTGTTATGAATGACATCAAACATACCTTTCTTTGGAAGTCCTCTCCCGAATCTCCCTCTCGAACGGCGACTGTTTTTGGT
This sequence comes from Chamobates pusillus, assembly GCA_034699945.1. Classification (NCBI taxonomy): domain Eukaryota; kingdom Metazoa; phylum Arthropoda; class Arachnida; order Sarcoptiformes; family Chamobatidae; genus Chamobates; species Chamobates pusillus. The sequence continues at coordinate 923 of JAQGCQ010000129.1, forward strand.
AAACTTCTTAATACCATTGACTCCATTTATCTTCGGAGAGACCAGATCTGAGATGTGACCATTGCCATTGGAACCATTGGAGTTGCCATCAGTGCCATTGGACATACCATTGATGACCAACACTTCTTTGGCTTTGTCTCTGTCTTCCAACAGAAAGGCTTTCGTATTGTTAACAATTGAAGACTTTGCAAAATTCATGTCATTCATGTCATCTAATTTTAGTGCAAACCACTGTCCCTTAACTTAAATTAATTCAAATATAATTTTAAAAGAATTCAAATTTTGTTAATAATTAAAACAATATTGAATTGAATTGAATGGAGAAAATGTGTTGTATTTGAGGTATAACTCTATTGGTGTTCATTCAGTGCTATTCAATGCTATTCGAGAGATAAGCGTATATTTTGCTATAAAAAAAAGTCAAACCTATAGCTGTGAACAGCAATCAATGCATTCAATTCTTAAGTATAGGTCTCTCATAGAAACTAATGTTATATTTTCGTATCCAATGTATAAGACATGCGCTAAAACTTAACATACAATTTGAATGCAGTGTTTGTCTGTTTAACTCAAAAGTAGTTCACTATTATTGACACCAAAAGCGCTGCAAAACAAATACAAATAATCGGATGACTGCGAGAATCACGAATGGCTTACACTTTGTTTACATTGTAGTCATGACAACAAGTATTGAACACTTTCATCAAATAACACTTTTACATAAACAACGTTTTCATCAATTAATGAAAGCCTTTCACTCAATGAATACAATTCGACTCTCAATTGTAAAACCGGTTTTTGGAACCAATTCAAGACATTGTCATTAAATTCTAATTAATTGTCTTTAATTTGAGGAATAATTGTTGTCTTAAAAATGTCGTCAAACAATAGTTCACTTATCGATGACTTCGAGATTGCATTTCAAGTAAATATTAATAATGTTTTGAATGGATTCTCATTTTTATTATTTTTTTGTTTGAAGTCGTGTTTGTCTTCTCTGACGAATCCATCGACGGCTCACATCCATGACTCGGATGAAGTGAAGACAAGTGTCGAACAGACAATACAACGCTTTTTAGATATCGGTCGACAAATTGAATGCTTTTTTCTTCAGAAACGTCTTCTACTTTCGGTTCAAAATCCAGAACTTCTTTTGTCTGAGGATTGTATTGATTTGCGTAACGAAATCGCCCGAAAAGACCAGATTTTGAACAAATATTATGAAAAACTACAGATATGGCAGTCAATGGTCAACGAAACGGTTGGCAGCAGTGATGGCGCTCAGCATTTGCAGAAACCAATTACTGGAACCCAACCGACAGCTCAGCCGCCGCAGAGCCAGATAGTTGGTCAGACACCAACACAAACACAACTCACTCCTCAATTAAGACATACCGTTCAGAGTCCTGTTGGAAGTGGAAGCGGACCACATCTAATGAGACCTTCGTTAGGCCCTCAAATGGCACCTCCTTCTGGACAGATGACTCCGCCACAAATGATGGGTTCCGGACCAATGACACCCGGAGGAATGTTACCCCCACCTCCACCACAGTCTGGTCAACCATCTAACGTATCTCCAATGATGGGACAAATGGGCGGACAGCCAACCGGTCAACCAATGCAACAGTTTATGACACAACCATCACATCCGGTCCAACTTCAGGGACCATTGGCTTATTTGGAGAGAACCACTTCCAACATTGGATTACCGGATCCGAGGCGTTGAAGACATTTATTTAAAAATAACTGAAAGTTTTTAATGATTGTTTGAATACAATATTTGAGGCAAACATTTGTTTTGATTATTGTTTTAATCATTTAATTCTTTATCGAACAACGCTTTTGCGAATCCAACCAAAGTTCTCATCGGACGGCCGGCCATACCTTTTCCCAAATACGGCACTTCGTCCTTATTTTCCATAACTCCTGCGATATCCAAATGCATCCAATTTGGATGAGTGACGAACTCCTTGAGAAAGGCGGCGGCAATGCATGAGCCGCCGGCACCCGCGCCTCCTATATTGTTGAGGTCAGCCAATTGACTGTCACTCACTTGTTTAGTGAAGTGCGACAATATAGGCATTCTCCACACCCGGTCTCCAGTCTGTACCCCACACTTCTGCAGTAAATTGTAGTGTTTGGTAGAAGTGGAGAAGACTCCGGTGAGAGCGGCGCCCAACGCTACTCTCATAGCGCCTGTCAGTGTAGCAAGGTCCAATATTACCTGTGGCTCAAACTTGTGCGCATAACAGAGTGCGTCCGCCAATACTAGTCTTCCCTCTGCGTCAGTGTTGTCGATTTGAATGCTTTTGCCGTTCATAGCAAACACCACATCTCCCGGTTTAGTCGCCCGACCGTTGGGAAGGTTTTCACTCAAAGGAGTCAATCCTTGGTTTCAATCGAAAGTCAATTAAGGAAATGAGTTATGAATGTCTCACCGATCACATTGACGGCTGCTTTCATGGTTGCCAGAGTCGAGATGGCACCCACCACATTAGCAGCACCTCCCATATCAGCCCTCATTTTATCCATATTAAGGGAAGGCTTCAAAGAAATTCCTCCGCTGTCGAAAGTGATTCCTTTGCCGACAAACACCAGGGGTTTTGTATTCGGAGCGTTATTGTAGTGAAGCTGTCATTCAATTCATATAAAAATATTAATCAAATTAAAGACCAAAACTAATGACCAAATATTCACCTCTAAGAAGACTGGCGGCTGATCTGAACCCTGCGCTACACTCAAGAATGAGCCCATTTTCATAGATTGAGCCCATTCTTTGTCCCGAACGTGAACTTCGACTCCACTAATAATTTCATCAAAAATTTGAGTGATTTTTAAAAATCAATTGAAAGTAATTACAGTTTTGTTAGATTTTCGACAGCAATGTTGGCGAAAATGGTGGGAGTCATCAGATTGGCCGGAGTTTCCATCAGTTTGCGAGTAAAGTTCTGTCCTTCGGCCAGAGTTTGTCCGTAATTCCATTTGGGAATCGCCTCAGAATTTAAAGGATTCAATTTAATCGTTGCCTTTTTCAATGAACTGTTCTTCAATTCATCGTAATTATAAAGTGAGAGATGACTGCCTTCAGCGGCGGCCACACCATCGCCGCAGTCGTCCACATCAATCTCATCGACTGCCCCGATGTCTCGTAGAGTTCGTGCGCCCGAAGCGATAGCTGATCTAATGTTCTCCCGGTCCTCATCGATACCTTCGGCATCATTATAGCCGGCATTATTAGGACCCAATCCGACCACTGCCACAATAGGATTCTCGGGGGTTAACCCATAGAATACCCGGCATTTATTCTTCTTTAGGGGACCGGCTCTACAGTAATTCAATTACAGTTATATGAATTGTGTCCAAAATCTACTGAAAGCATACAAATTGATGACATCCGACAGTTTTCCACCGATTTTCTCATCGAATTTAATGGCGTTTTGAGTGAACACAAAGTTTTCTTTATTATCGCTCTTCTCGTAAACCCCCAAAAGAACGGCTCTTTTCTAAACAGATTTCAATTAAATTTGAATTAAATGCAAATCATTTCATTTTCATCGAAATAATGTCACAAAAATTGATATAAAAATGACCGAAAACTGACCCCCATTTGTGAAGTGTTGGAAAACGTTTGGATTCTTTGAAATATAAAACTGTTATTTCGTTTAAACAACAAATTTCTGGAATGAATGAGAAAATTGTTTTGAATGAACCGAAAGCTTATTCTCATTTAATAGCAAATGATTTTAAAAAACTTTTTTTGCAATTTTTATTCGTATTTCGATATCTGTTTTAATCACTAATGAAGTACTGAATGATTCAATGAATGAATAAAAAGAATTGTGTAATGAATTTGCTTTTTATTTGTTAAACTCGTTTCATATGAAATCATATATTAATCATAACAAGAGATAGCGCTCACTATTGCTCACAAAAGTTCATCACATGAAGCAATATAAGCAAGTCACTTTTAATAACTTTTACTACAAATACAATGTATAATTGTTACTCTTGGAACTTGAGTTTTAATCATTAAAGTTTATACTTTGACCTTTTGATCAAATAATATTTGACAAAAGTAGTGATCATTTGAAGGTTACCTTTTTGTGTTGAGTGAGGGCTCAAATCAATTTAGACAATAATAAAATGTTGATTTGCACTTCAACTGTGAGTCAACAAGTACAATCAATAGCACAATCAATAGTTGAATGAATAGCCGAGGTATAACAGGTTGGCGTCTAATTTATTCGATCGATTCTATAATTAACTTTGGATTTTGATTATATAGTTATGAACTGATTTTTAGAGGAAATTTCCAGAAATTCTACGATTTGTGTAATAATTATCATTTCTTCAAAAAATATAACTTTAATTTCGTTATAATTTTATCGATTTTTCTAAAAGTTGGAAAACTCTTATTCGATAAACTTTTTATTTAAGTTTTGATAGATCTAACCATTGGTAAGATTGAGAGTCTGTTTCTAACCATTTGATGTGCATATCATGAGCTTAAATGTTATCTTAAATTGTAGTCATTTTTTCTAAATAAATGTTTAATTGTCTAAAAGTGATGAAAACAAATGAATAACTCATTTGAATCCCATTTTATCTGAAGGGCTGTTATATCGGACACAAATATAGAGATAAATCAATTTTTATAATTTGATGTTTGAGCAAGGTGAAAATGTTTCAAGTTTAAACTTCAATTTATTAATGTATTTTGGCTATAAATAAATGGAGAGACCAAGGTTATACACTATTCTTGTATCTGACATTAAATGTTGATACAAATAATTTATTGCTCTTCGGTTCTAAAATTGATAATTGACTGATAGTTGAGACCATTTGACACACATTTAGTGTACAATTGATATATTGGTTGCAGAGATGAGTGACAGACAGACAGACAGACATCTCATCAATTTGTGGTTCGATTTTATATTTCAAACAATGATTGAATCATAGATTTAAAACTCAAATGTTTTAATCGATTTATTGGTAATAAAAGAGATTTGACATAATTTACAGAAAAGCCATTAATTAATACAAAGTATTAGAAAATAGTATTATATTTGTGTCGATGAGAGAGATGTTGTTGTGCTGTCTATTTATTTCTGGTGAGTCGCGTCACATGACTGGTTCCGTCCACGAACTTAGTCTTGAAGAGAACGTTGGCGTTATTAAACATATCGTCTTTTAGGGAAACGATTACAAACTGTCGACAAAATATTTCAATTAAAGTTTTAATTAAGAATAAAAAATAATAGAAAACCTGAGAATTTCGGAAATGTTTTCTAATCATAATTCCAGTGTTTTGAGTGTGACTCTGATCGAGGGCTGCGTCCACTTCATCGAGGATATAGAGCGGCGCCGGATTGAACTTAAGTAATGCTAAAATTAGGGAAAGAGCGACGAGTGATCGCTGCCCTCCACTCAATTCAGTCAAAGAGTCCTTCCAGACGTCACCGAACGCTACTTTGACTTCGAGTCCGTCGGTAACACTCTTTCCTTCGGGTACTTCGAGTTTGGCGTTAGAGTTGGGCAGAAATGTCGAGAATATGGATCCAAAGTCAACGTTGATTTTAATCCATGCCTCCTGAAGGGCGTCTTTCTTCTTTTGGTCGACTTCTTGCATATAAATTATCAAATTGTTTTTATCGGTTGAAATAATTTTTCGTTTTCGTGTGAGTTCTTCGGATTCCTTTTCCTTATCGCTTAACATAATGTTAGCCCTCATATTAACGGTCTTTGCGAGAGATGTTTTGGTCGATTTGAGGCGCTCTAACCTTCTGTTGTTATCACTTGCATTAAAATCGTCGAACCCATAGCCGGCGTTTTTATTGCCGAACAAATGTTGTTCGGAATCAATCCACGGATACTTCTTTTTGTAGTGCTTTACGTTATGCGCCGATTCTTCCGACGACTTCTTAATGTTTTCGATTTCATACTTTATTTGTTTGATTTTGAGTTCCTTTTCGTTGGAAGTCTTCAAAATAGAATCTCTTTTTTTCTGCATTTTTGAGATCTCATCGGAATGTGTTTTCAACAATTTTTTGTGTTCTTTGAGTCTTTCACTCAAATCAGAAACTTTTTCTTTGATTTGTTGAACCCGTTCTTCAAACGATTGGTGTTCGCAACGAATTTTGTTGATATTCTGTTCAAACTCTTGAAGTTGTTTTTCACACGAAATCATAGCTTTATTTAACTCTTGAATCTCGAGCTGTAAAGTCTCGCCCTTTTGTTGTTCTACCTGGTACACTTTACGAGACTTTTCCGCTTGAGTTCGGGCGTTCTTCAGATTGTGTTCGGCCTCTTTCTGTTCGCGTTCGCGAATCGATTTCGAATCTCGAAGTTTTGTCTGCAATTCCTGAACTCTTTTCGTTTCATTCTTTTTAATTTCTGCACTATTTTTGAGAACCTGTTCTTCGTTTAGAATCGTTTGTTTGAGTTCTTCCATCTCTTGAACCATAATGTGCTGATTTCCCGACTGAAGTCTTTGTTGAACGAGCTCTGCCTCTCGTTTCTTCAAATCATATTTGGTTTTGAGTTCTAAATAACTCTTCATTTCGTTATTCATTTCTCTTAATTCAGTTTCCATTCGATTGAATTCATTCTTCAATTCATTCAATTGTTGTTTTTTATCGAAAATTTCTGCGACTTTAACGAGAAGTTGCATTCCCTGAACAGTAGAACCACCCGATAGAGTACCGGACGGGTCGAAAACTTCTCCGTCAAAAGTAACGGCCCTCTTCTGAACTCCGTGCGCATAAACCACTCTTTTGGCGATTTCCATATTCGGACAAATTAGAATATCACCGAAAACATGTTTCATCGTTTGACTCAGACTCGGGTCGTATTCGATTTGATTGATAGCAAAGTCGACGTTCTCTTTGCCGACGATTTCCTGAGCTCTGCGAAGAGCGCGTAAATCGGGATCTCGACCTTGAATTCTATCCAAAGGTACGAGTGTTCGTCTTTCTCTCATTTGACCCCTCTCCAATAAGTCTTTACCTGTCTGTTCATCTTTGACGACCACATTATAGAGACCCCCTCCCGCAGCCTTCTCGATGGCGAGAGCGTACTCCATGTTCTTTACTTTAAACAAATTACAAATAACTCCAATAACTTTTGTTCGATCGAAGTTTGGGTGCGGGTCCTTATAGTCAAACCTAACTCTCGATAGTTGTGACTCAGCGCTAGTTATTTGATCGCTTAATGTATTGATTTGTCTCTTCATTTGATTTAAATTAGTGCTCAAATCCGAGTGCTTTTGTTCATCAAAACCGGTGTTTTCGACGGCAACTCTCAGTCTTTCGACTTCACTATTCATTGAATTGATTTCTTTGATGTCCTTATCATAAGTAGTCTTCACTTTCTTCACTTCTGACTCTTTCTTCGATAATTCACTTCTGGAGTGTTTTAACTTCATTTCAGCCTTTTTGATGTCAGTGTCTGCGGTGGCGATCTCTTTCTGAGCAGTCATCAGCTGATCTGCGAGAGTGGCGGCTGCCTCTCCTTCCTGTGCACGAGACTTACCGGCGCTGATATCTTCAAAATCCTTTTCTGCTTTCTTTAGGTTTTCTTCTTTGAGTTCGTTATCAGTTTTAAGTCGTTCCAGATTTTCGTTGAGAGAATCAAATTGTTTTTGTTTGGAAGTAGTTATCCGTCGATCGCCCTCTAAGTTCTTAACCAATTGAGACATTTTTTTCTCCTCTTCTTTTAGATTATCTGAACACATGTTTAGTTCGCCGACGACTTTCGCTTCAGACAACTGTTCACTTTTGAGCTTTTCTTCCAATTGAGACAATTTTCCGCCGAATTCTTCGTCTTTTTTCTTTTCATTCTCTTTTATTTCACAATTTATTTTCTTCACCTCTTCTTCAGAGTCTTCGATGGCTTTGCGATGAACTTTGATTTCATTAAACTTCTCTTCGATATTAGCGGACGCTTTGGAACAGTTCTCCTCTTCTTTCATAAAGTTAAAGGCAACGAACACTTTAGTCAACGCTTCTAATTCTGCGCTAACTTTTTGGAACTCCATTAGACCGGACTGTTCTTTCTTAAGCTGATCTAATTTCGGAACTATTGTCTCATTAATGAGAGCATCGATGCCTCTGAGGGCGGAGTCTTTCTTTTCAATCATAGATTGAGTGGACTTCTTCTTTGCCTCATACATACTGACTCCCGTCGCCTCTTCAACCATCGATAGGATCTAATAATACAATGATTTAAACATTTGTTTCAATGGCAAAAATGAATTTCTCACTTCATTTGGTTTCATATTAAGGACTTTAGTAATCCTTCCCTGCATTATAAGGAAGTGTGGATTATGGATATTCAGTGACACCGAATGGAACAGATCCGTCACCTGTTGGTTGTTAGAACTGAAACCATTGATCCAATACTTGGAGCGACTGTTTATATTGACTTCTCTTCTGATGACAATTTCATCGTATTGTTGATAACCCATTGGACTCTGATTTTTGTCGCAATTATCGAAATTAATGGTCACATTTGCTTTGGTGACACCCGTCTGACCGTTCTTATAGATCAGTTCTCGTAGATTATTACACCTTGCCAATTCCATACGACTTAAGCCGAGCACAAAGCAAATGGCGTCCAATATATTTGATTTTCCCGAACCATTGAGACCTGTGATGGCGTTAAACAATTTGTCGAATCCGTCGATTTCGGTTCGGGTGCCGTAAGACTTAAAGCCGTCCAATACTATTGACTTTATATACATTTTGAAGACTTGGATATTAGAGCAATACCTCACCAAACATTTAAGTCAAACATTATCTTAAATTTGATCCATAAATTGAAATCAATTTCAATTAAATTTCACTCAAATTCGTTGACATTTTTGTTTTGGCGGCAAATAATATGAAAGATTTGTTCGCATATATCGTACATTTACTGTATGTGGGCTTTACCTTCAACTCAATGAGAGGGCATTGACTTCACGTTTTATTATTACGTTAATTCTGATTATTTCATAAATTACAGTCAAATCAACTTAAAATAAATCAAATATTAAAAATAATTTAATCATTTATTACATTTAATCAAAAATATATTTACTAGATAGATTAAAACAAACATGAATTCTGAAAATATTATCAGTAAAACTAATTAATAAAATTATTATGAGATTGTAATTACAGCGAGACTTAAGTGAATTGAAAGTATTGTTTGACTGAATTTGAGGGAAATTTTGATTGTTTTTGTTTTGAAAAGATTTTTATTTTACTCACACTTTGTGTTTGTTTTGAACACATTTTAATCAATATTTTTCTGTATTTTAAATCGAATATAATTTTCGTTTATATAATCAGTAAGAATGGATCGAAAGAAGTCGACGACACCGAAGAAGAAGTCAATAACACCGAAGAAGAAGAAGACAACTAAAAAGTCTTCGTCGACACAACGGTCGAAAATGACTCCAAATAAGACATCAAATTCAACGCCAATTAAGACTCGAAGCACTCGTTTGCGAGCGCTTCCAAAGTCTCCCATTTCTGAGACAATGAAACAGTCAAAGATCAATGACTTCTTTCAACCGATTTCACCGTCGGATGCATTCACTCAAACAATGTCTTCACAAATACCGCGATTAGAAGTCAAAACAAAAACAATAGATAAGCGAAGAAAAGCGACAAAAGGACCAAAAGTTTTGGCTCCAATTTTTTCATCGATTCCTTCGACTCAATCGAAGCGTCGCTTATCTTTGAGATCACAAAAATTAAAACTTGAAAATAATGGTTCAGATGAACACCAAATGGATATCGAAGTCTTGCAATTATCAGACGATAGTCTCGACTCGATTTCAGAACCGCTTCCAAAAGTGTCAAAAAGAAATACAAAGAATGAAACAATTGATGACAATCTTTGTCAACAAAATTTAGATCACTTAATGGGTGGACTCAAACTGAATAGTCCGAAGAATACCACTGTTTTGTGTTCACCGAAAGACAATCAAAAACTCATTAATGACTTGAATAAGTTGTCTGAAAAAGTAGTGCTTAATTTGGAAGACGATATCGATTTGAGGCCTGTCTTCAAAATACCCGAAATTCCAAAACCGAAGAAAAACAAAAAAGAAAACTCAAAATATTTGGATAACGAAAAGGAGAAGAAAATGAGTTATTTTCTTAAAAATTTGTCGCGAATTAAAAGAGATAAAGAAATGCTTAACATTCAGTCGATTGAAGAAATGGAAAGGGAGTTAACCCAAGAGAAGAGCGGAGACACACCATTCAAATCACATTTTCGTATCAAACCTTTTGAAGGAATCGATATTTTCAGTGAATTCATTCCTAAAGCCGTTCAAAACTATTTAAATGAAGAAACGACTGAAAATTCAAATGAAATGAAAGTCTTAAAACAATTATCTCTAAATCGTTTGCTTCGATTACTTCCAGTTCTGAACAAAAGACTAAAAGAGTGCGATCGCCAACAACTGGTCTCTCATATCATTCATTTGGTTTCAACCGAAGAAAGTTTAATGAATTTCACTCAAAGTGAATACAAATTAATTGATTTGTTGTCAGACAATGACTTAGAGATCTATTTATCGGAAGTTCTAAAAAACTTTTATCAGATATTAAACGGAATTTCAGTGAACTTAAGAAATATAAGTGAATGTCTTTCAAGTGATAATCAAACCCCAAAAGAGATGAAACTGTTGTGGAATCTAATTAAAGTGATTTCTTTGATAATCAACAAAACTTCTTTCAAAGTAGAAGCCATGGATTCAGTCGAGGAATTCACTAAACTATTGATTATTTGTTTTGGTTTGGGTCTCGACTACAGAATTGTCAGAAATGGCGATCAGATAATAGACTTAAAACACTTGATTGCAGTCATTCTCAACAATATATTTGTCGATGAATTCAAAGCAATTCCAATAATAGAGAATTTGATGTCATTCTGTGCTTCAGTTAAACTCAATTGTTTACAAATCGTGTCTTTATTTCCCATAAATATTGACTTTGAATTGAAAAGAAAATTCTGTATTTCTGTCATTAAGTTATTTGTGACAAAAGATTCAAATGATTTTCAATTCAATGAATTGAATTTAAGTGAAATTCCACTCATTTTAGAGGAAATTAATTGGAAGTCTATTTCTCCCGAAGATATTTATATAATCATTCAAATGATTGGTTTATCACTCGATTTACCCAAAGATCTCATCGAATATAAGGTAATCGAAAAGTTCTTTAAATTAAAAATTAAACAATTTTTTTATTTCCAAAGCAAACGATTGCCAGTATTTTAGGGGTTTTAGAAAACAAAATCAATAGTTGTGTCCCAAAAGAGGCCGAATTTGAGTTCACTGAAGTGAGTATTGATAAGAATTTAATTAATATTTGATTTTCTGACAAATAATTTGTTAAAATTGTTCGACAGATCCATAAATTACTGATGATTTTGAGAACTAAAGTAAACGTTTCCACAAAAAAGCTTTGATTTTATTTACAATTTGTTAATAATTTACTATAAAATGAATTTTCGATTTCAATGTTAAGATTTCAAAAGAAGTTTTATTATTGAATTACATTAGAGTTTAAAATAAAATATTCGGTATTTTTGTCCAATTTTTGTGAATTTTCTTCAGTTTTGATGACATTTGTTCTTAATTTTGACTGATTTTGAGATTCAATTGCATTGCAATCGATTTGTTTGTATAAAAGTTTAATTATTTGATCGGTTTTTAACATTTTATCCAATTTTGTGTTCAATTCCTGCAAATGATTCCAATATTCGTTGAAATACATCACAATATGAGGCAAACAAATGGAAAACTTGTAAATCAAATAAAGTATAAGAAGGGAAGCGGTCGACAACTCCTGTTCTACGCCTTCTTCGATGGCAAACGAGTCCATCACTGAGTCTTCGTTATAGTAATAAAGTAACCAATTCTCGATCAGAGCCTCAAAAGACTTGCCTTTCAGTAATACAAGGCTTTTGTGATCTGTAAACAAATCATTGAAACTATTTATTGACAAATATTTGATCAAAAATAATATCAATCTATAAATTGAATCCAAATCTAATGTTTTGTGTTTGGATTTTGTGATAATTGAAAGATAGTTTAAAACAAACCTGAATTAATTGAATTCTCAAAAAAGTGGATCAATTTAACCAATTTTTGGTTTACTTTTGATCTGTCCGTTAGATTAGTGACGACCGGATTGTCACTAATTATTGAATTAATTAACTTAATTATCGCCTCTTTGTGTTCGTCACTAATTGACAACATTTTCAATGAAAATAAATTAATTAAATTACTTTCAAAATAACTTTCAAATCAAAACAAAACTCAAAACAATTCAAACATAACGTAAATTTTGACTCAAATTTACCCCCAAATAGTTCTTAAAGTTTTTCAATTTATCGATGATTTCTACAAAAAGACTTTTAACTTTCAAATTTAAAACAAATATTAGTTGACCAAGGTAAATCAAAGTAGTATGAGGCTAAAAATTGATCAAATCATATGATATTTTTTTAATTAGCAACTTTCATCTTGAATATTCTTCAAACCAGCCTTAATTTTATTACCGATTCTCTCTCTCTCTCTCTCTCTCTCTCTCTCTCTCTCTCTCTCTCTCTCTCTCTCTCTCAAATTTGAGAACAAAACATTTCGACGAAAGTTTAGTTTTATTTACAAATTTATTAATAAATTATTTATCGATTTAAAGAATTTTCAAAAAAACAAAGAAAACTAAATTAAAAATTTGATTAAAATTCCTATTAATTATATTTATTATCAAAAAATTCTCAAACTTTTGGTTTTTGTTATTAAATAAAATTTGAGTTTAAAATAAAATATACGATATTTTCGTCTAATATTTGGGATTTTTTTCGAGGAATTATTAGAAAGTTTGCGTTCAATCGAAAGGTTGAGCTTTTGATTAAAAGTCGAAATACTTTTTGAGGCCTTATTTTAAGATAACATTAATTATGAGATATTAATAACAACCGAAACAAAGAGTTGTTTAATATTTGTTGGCTTTTATTATACATATTATAATCAAATTAAATAATATTCAATACATTAAATCGACGAGAATTTAAACCCTGGTATTTGATAAATAGAAAGCCTCCGTCTTTTAATAACAGCAATAAATCGATATATCGTTGGTTCGAATCACCGCTTAATATATTATTTACAAATTAATCGATTCAAACATCAGAGGAGTGGCACAAACTCTGCTTTTAATAGAATTTATTAGAATTAATAATAGGATCCCAAATGTTTTCATTGGTTGAGCGAAAAATAAAGCGTCTATTCATAGGTACTAATGAGGTGGTGGCTCAGAGGGCTGTCCTCTCAACACTTTTCTTCGTGTGGAGGAATTAGGTGACGTACCGCCTGTGCTTCCCGTTCTGTTAACGTTGCGACTGGTGTTAGAGTTCGCAGTTCCGGCAGTACTGTTGACTCGAGAACCGGACGTCTGTCGAGACTTATTTTGTTGTCTTCGGTGGAGTAGCGGTTGCTGTAAGTGTTGCTGTTGTAAGGGTTGGTTAGGGCTACTGTTCAACGGTTTGGCGCTATTATAGAGATGTAAACCCAAAGGTCTCTCATTTTCATTGCAGTTAAGGTTCGAATGATTTTCATTCTCTGCGCCCAAAACGTGTCGCTCGTCGTTGTCGTCATCACAACAATCGAAAGCACTGTTCAAATGCTGTTCATATGATTGAAGACTCTCTGAACTTGAGTTCGAATGTCTTTCCTCTAAATTCAATGATTCAGTTAAAGTGGTCAGTAAGAGCTCCTGAACAAAGAGACTCCGGTCTACTCTTTGCACTTCTATGTGCTGTTGTTCGCTATCAGAAAACACCACTTCATTACACCTGAAATCAAAATCAATTAACAAATGAGACAAATATTAAAATAAGAGTTGAAGGCATACCTCGAAAGTAAAAATTGAGAACAATTGGTGTTCTTATTGGGGGCCGATATACTTGATGTAGAATTCTGATTACCGGTACTATTATTGTTATTATTCTGAGTGACGGCTGCGGCCGCAGCGGCTAATGTTGCGGGACTAGGATTGGGTTCCATTAGCACAACATAAGGCAATTGCTGTTGAGTTCCGTTAACTGTCGACTGAGAAGAGTTTGACTGCAATTGTTGTTGAGATGACTGCTGCTGATGGCGACGAATCACTCTCTCGATGGGCGCCCTATCGAACGCTTGTCTTAAAGGTGTCGACGAATGTCTGTCTAATTGTAACTGCATTTGCAATTGTTGTAATTGAGGCGTTGTGTGGGACTGACCCAAATTGGCCGCACGTCGAACACCTGATAACTGAGACAACAACTCTGCGATCGGATCCATCGAATCTCTATTACTCGGCGATAATGACGATAGACCTGAGTTTGAACTGAACTGCATCTGCGAACGTCGAGCCCGAGCGCTGTTCAACCCTCGGGTTGGGTGCGGCGCACGTCTTCCCCTAATTGCTGTCTGAGGCTCTTCGTAATTATCAAACAAATTATAATTAAGGAAAATATTCTTAAATTAATTGTAATTCTATTAAAAATAATTCAATGAAAAGGATATCAATTCTCGAGGACTTCTGTGCTCTAATGTCAGATGAGTCGCAAAATCGTCGGTTACGTTATTAGGTTCACCGCCTGGAAGTGCCGCACAAACCGGACATACCTTCAAAAAAGAGTCAATTGAGACCTCAATTTGAAATAAAATTCAATTAATTTCTGACCACTTCTGTTGATGAGTCCGCGTGTTCTGAAGTCACGTGTTCTTGAAGTGTCGCTTCAGTGAATCCCATTCGACCACAAAAAGGACAGGTATATGCCTGCGGCTGTTCCGCAGATACCGATTCATTGCCATAATAAATGTCTGTTCAGAATAACGCAAAAATCAATTAGTATTTGAGTGACACCACAACTGATTAGATGTGAAGACATACCAAAATCACTTCTTGTAAGTATACATTGCATCGGATGATCGGTCGCATGTCTGGTCGAAGTGACCCCAGACTCGAAACAGGCGGCGCACAGGTCATAGTCGAAGCAAATCAAACACTTATATCGTTTGCCTCTGAAGTTGCCTTTAAGGCACGAATCACAGCTCACTCCTAAAAGTGTACACAAATAAGACATTCAATTAAAATGTCATCATTTTTAACGATTCTATTCAATGAAACGACAAAACAAATAAAAAGCTGACATTTAAGTCAAATCAATTGGAAAAGGGATCCCTCAAACAAATGCAAACTTAATACCAATCCCTATCCTCCCACTCATCACAAGTAAACCCAAATGGATGTGCCTTTGAGTTCAATGAGTTAACAATATTTTCAATTCTGACAATCAATTAAAATACATATTTAGGGAACAATTGATTAAACTATCGATTGATTAAAAATTTATTTGCGATAAAAACGTAAAACTATTTCAATGTTTGCATTAAATGCCAAAAATCAATAGTCATTTGAATTGATATAAAGAACGAATGAATGCATTGAAGAAATCGATACCCATATTGTCGGCAATCATTCAAATCAATAAATCACTTCATTTGACTCTAATTTAGTTAAAAATAGTAAAAAACAATTAAATTTATGTTTAAAATAAGTTGTAATTCACAGCCATTTTGAAATGAATTGAAAACATTATATAGTCGTGAATGCAATCAATGCTAAGTCTATGGCTATATAGCTGTGAATGCATTGCACTCATGGCTATCACTCTGCCGTTCAATCGGATCGTTGGCCATAAATGTGGTCACAAATGTGTTATCCATACCTTCGTGATGAGACATTCATCTATTTTATTGACAACTGATATCACATTCAACCAAAAACGGGACACAATTTTGTTTATTTCGATACACAAATCATTAATCGCTTGAACTCTACTCTAGTCTTCACTTCACTAATAATACTAATAATAATAATAATAATAATATTGCGTTCATTCCCTGAATCGATACACAAATTATGTCAACAAATAAATTGTTTTCAAATTAAATTCCACTTCAAATTCATCACTAATTTTATCATTAAATTAAACTTAAACTATAGTCTGAAACCAAATTAATTTATAGTTTAAACGCACTTTAATTAAATTGATAGCAAATTTAGTTGAATAAAATTGACATTTAAATGTGTGAATAGGAGGAGGAGTGATATTGGAGTTGAGCAGTGATTGACTAACTTTTAGTGGAAAACATCTTTAGTTTGTTTCTGTCGTCTCTTATCTTCCATCAGATCTTCATTGACTGTATTGGCCTTCAATTGGTATATAAGTGGCAAACGTTTCAAATATTTGTCTCAATTGTATTCAAACAAACTTCACAATCGATTGAATAATTACTTCCTTTTATAAAAGTGGTATAAAAGTTGGTTTTTAGAGTAAAAATTTGAGTCATTGTATTGTATAGTATTGATGGCATCCCCTACAAGACGTGTTCTGGTCTATGGAGGCCGGGGAGCGCTCGGCAACGCTTGTGTTCAGTTGTTCAAGAAACAGAACTGGGTTAGTTTTCTCTTATTTGTCTAATAATGTTTTGTCAACTATTGATAAACTCTTTATTTATTTAATTATTTTGTGAGCTCTGAACCAACTGTTGCTTCTCTTAAACAACTTGTGGTTTGTTATCAAATGCAGACTTTCCTCTTAATTAGAAGTGTTTGCTTTGTGATAACCATCGATTGAATCGATTCCATCCCATTATTGTCCGAATAACCCCTAAAACCATATATTTTAATACGAAATCATAACTAAGGTTTTTACACAATTTATTGAGCGTTAAGTAATTTGCAGTCAATTAATAATAAAAATTATAATTTATGAGTTCATTAATGTTCCAAAAAAAGTCTTTTAATTATTGAAAATTGTTAATTGAATTTAGTTTAAACATTGATTTTTTTTGCGGACATTCCCTTCATATAAAATTGAAAATCAAGAAAACGATTTTAATTATAGTTTTCCTTAATTACTATTTTGCCAATAATTTCAAAGAACTTATTAATAAATAGAATCGAAATGAGTTCCTAGAATTTATGATTGTCTAGCACCTAGGTGATAAACTTCTAGAAATTGGTTAAAATAATTTTCTAGACTCAAAATATCAAGTTTTTCAATGACATTATAGACCAGTTTTGTGTGATTTCATTGATTTTTAGTCTTGAATTGAAAATAAGAATAAATCACTTGAAGTGGAAAATCATGTTTTCCTCCTTTTTATTGAATAGTCGTTTAATGTTAACCGAAATCACAGTTAAAGTCATTCTATTGAATATAAAATCCAAATAAACTGTTGATTGGTTTATCATTTTTTACTATAAATTGTAAGATTTTAATTGTAATATACTGTCCAATACTGTCCATATTGTCCATGATCAAATTGTTTGTCGAGTCGACCATTTGTTTATTAGTCTCTTCTTTTTTACTGCATAAGAACTTTGGCTCAAATTGTGAATCAAAACAGCCTTCAAATCAATTTATTTAAAGGAAGACTTAATTAATTCATTTAATTTTGAGGCACATTTTAATTTTGAAGCGAAACACAATTTAAATAATTTTAAATAAAATAATTTTAAACACAAAAATAGCATTCATTAGATTTTTGGCAATTTATTAGTATTTTAATGACATATTTATTTGAATGACTGAATAGTGGGTCACTTCAGTTGATTTGGTGGCCAACGAATCGGCGAATGAAAATGTTGTCATTAAAAGCTTAGATTCGTGGACAGACCAAGAAAAGGAAGTGATTGATGGCGTCTCTTCACTATTGAATTCAACAAAATTAGATGCTGTTGTTTGTGTTGCGGGTGGTTGGGCAGGGGGAAATGCATCTTCTGATGGTAATTGTCATCACTTTTTATAAACACTATTAATAATGTGTTTCAGATTTGGTTAAAAACACTGATCTAATGGTTCGCCAAAGTTTATGGAGTTCTGTAATATCAGCCAAATTGGCCGCTAAGTTCTTATCGGAAGGCGGACTCTTAGCACTTACCGGCGCGAAGGCAGCACTTGATTCCACTCCAGGTTTGAAACTTTAATCAAAATTGTTTTTATGAATAATCTTTACTTTGGATTATATTTAAGGAATGATTGGATACGGTTTGGCCAAAGCAGCGGTTCATCATTTGGTACAAAGTCTTAGCGCTGATAAAAGTGGACTTCCGAAAGACTCAACAGTTTTGGCTATACTTCCGGTCACTTTAGACACTCCAATGAATCGAAAATTTATGCCTTCGGCAGACTTCGGGAGTTGGACTCCACTCGACTTCGCAGCAGAACTAATGTTGAAGTGGGCCGAAGACTCACAAAACAGACCAAAATCTGGAGCTTTGGTCAAATTGGAAACAACTTCGGGTAAAACAGAACTCATTCCTGTTTAGAATCTCCAAAATTGCCAAACATTTGAATCTCAAAATTATTTGTGAAACACATTCCGCTCAAAGACTTCAATTTTATATTAAAATAGAATTAAAACATCGAATAAAATACTTTAAAATTGTGTTAAATACAGAATAATAGTATTAATTATCACATAAAATATCAAATTTTTGTATTATTTGTTTTTTGGTGTTTGACTTCTGTTAAGTTTTAGGAGAATATTGTCGGCAATAAAAGTGGAATTTTATCAGTTTTGTTGTCAGTCCTCTCTTTGTTCGCTTCGATTAGATTTTTGACGAAATTTAAGGTTTTGTCGTAAACTTCAGAACTTTTTTGTTTGGGTTTACAGATATTGAAGTGATCGACAACTAATAAATTGAAGTCTCCGATACCCGGATTGGATGACTCCTCCGGCACTGAATAAATAAATAAATATTAAGTTTGAAATTGCGATCAATTTTATAATCCATACCTAAAAGGTTACTCCATTTGAAGGGACGCCTAATTAAAGTACTTTTAAGGGTTTCCCCAAAACTCAGACATTCTATCGGTTTGTTTTCCATAAGTTTAAGAAATCGATTGTGAAGTGAAAGAAGAAGTTTTGAGTCTAAAGTATTTCAAAAATAATTCATTAATTTTTGATTAAATCACAATTTTTTAAACCTTTGCGTAATTCCAAGACTTCAGAAGAGGGGGACATAACTCTTTGAAGATATGGTGTCCAAACAGCCATTTCTGAGCCCCTGTGCGGAACGCTATAGAATACTATTCCTTTAGTTTGATTTAAGATGTGTTTGAGTTCGGGATCATCTCTTTCACTGATATCGACGAGCATTTGTTTGACTAAAAGTCCTCCCATTGAATGTGTTATCCAAATGATAGGTCTTTTTCCGACATCACTCGCTTTCAAATCATTCAAGAGTTGAGAACTTCTTTGGCTTAAACTGAAGACACTATTACTGTCCTGACATTCGATATTCCAATTACTTAGAAATGTCTGATAATTGACGGCTAATAAACGAATAGAGTTTATATCTTGAGTTAACCACTTTTGTGGCCAACAGCGGGTATATTCTTCGGATTGTTTCTCAGTGTCTGATTGTCTCCAAGTCCTGAAAGCGCCGCCAAGAAGTCCGTGGACTAGAATTATATCAAAATCTTTAGTAGACTTGTCTTCATATATGGGATGTAATAAATAAACTGATTCCGGTAACAATGATTTATCCGATTCTTGGCATAAGTTGTGTAATATCTTTGCTGCGGAGAGACTCCATTCCAAACGATTTGATTGAAGCCATTCAACTAAAACGGAGAGCCATCGCGTCGACCAAAAGTGTTGGTGAGTGTGTTTATAAGCACTGAGATTAGCCAAAGTCTGTGCGATCCAATCCTGTACTTCAACTTCAGTGAAATGTTTTTTCAAATAATGAAGAATAAGAAACAGTCCGTTATCTACGAGTGATTTGCACTGACTTTCACCGCACAGAATATTCTGCGAAATTGACTGCAAATAAAGCCTTTCGAGAGTTGAATGTTTAGAACGTTTTGTCTTTGGTCTTAAGTCATGGATCTCATCGAAGTCTATGGAGGGATCCATTTGTCGCGAATGAGTTCCAGTTTCCAACTTATCGACTGATAATTGAGTAAAAAATTGAGTGCACTCCGAACACTCAGCACCTGATTTAAGAGCACTTCTCATAAGTTTTAAAAGAACTTCATTGAAGTCTAGAAAAGGTTTTGATGAGTCGTTTAGTTTAACGAAATCAATATTAATCGGCGGTAAAAATAGTTTGGGATTAACTCCAGGAATACGTGAAAGACGTAAAGCGGTCTCAAAATCACAACTTTGAGCGAATTGACGGAACTGATAGTCTGTCAATTGTCAGAATCCATAAGTAATCAATTTTAACACAAATAGTAACTAACCATCAAATTGAGTGCTGGCGATGGCAGAGATGGCAAACTCCGAAATAATAGGATCTCTTCTGGATTGAGCCAAACCTAATAACTTGAGGTGAGTTGTGCTCGACTGCCACTTATGACCAGAAGTGATGGCATCGTCTGAATCTTCATTTACAGAGTAATCAAAAGGGTATTCCTCCAAATCTATATAATCTTTGTTGTCATCCAATTCGTCATTTGTTTTGAGATAATTATATTTTCGCCAAAAAGAGTGACCGAAATAACCGATACTAAAGATTACA